>JANUSC010000481.1:0-130185 GCA_025200525.1 Camellia lanceoleosa
TTCCTAAATTTCCCATTTAAAAAATATTTTGGTGGCGAACAGATCAGATTCCGGGCGAAGCAATTCATGTTTGGCAACTTCTTTCAAAAAATTCGTTTTCAAAACGATTTGCCAGATTTGGACTCTTCGGTTCAAGATTATGAACCGTGACATTTGAGTCCTTCTCAATCAGAGTGACCTTAACATCGAACCGTAACCGTGGGCTCGCACTCCTTCCCCGTGATGCTGCTCGGGGACGCTCTACAAACAGTTTACTAACACCGAAAAGTACAAACGTGAGCTAGTCGGGCGGCAGTGCCGGAAACCTCCGATACCTAAGTCAAGAAACTAGACAAATAGACAAAACTCGTGGTATTCCTCGTAATCAGTTGCGCTTACTCTCCATAGGTGAAGTATGTGAGCTTTTATAGGTTCATGGTGGCAACAATCCAAGTAGGACTCTTACTCCCATGTAGAGTCCTCCTAGGATTTATACTCAAAGATAATGCTTATCTTTTAACACCCCCTCAACGCTTAAAACCAAGTGAGATGGTTTATTTCGCCGACCGCCATACTAATCGAAATAATATTGCCATGCTTAGACTAACTGGAGTGACCGATCTAATCTGTTAGTTCGGCTCTTCTTTCCTTTCTCCTACCTCGCTTCACATGCCAAGACCGAGCTATCCATAAGAGAATTGAGCCATCTAACCCCAAAACCAAGTCCTTAAGAGGGCTCAAAGATACCTTGGTTCCATATGCCATGACCAAACTAACTCGCGACGAATCCATCCGTCAGAAAGTACTCTCAACCGACTAAAAATAAAGCCTTCGACCTGACTAACTTCAAAGCCTTTTTATTCAAATTTTTTCAGATATGGCCTATATACTGCCCATTGCCCAAATTTCTACTTCAATTTCTATATAAATTACCCTCTCAAATACATACTAAAAGTTTACTTAAAATAGAAATTGTCTCACGTGATTATGGAAATTACATCACCTCTTTAAGTTTCTAATTGCATAACAAATGATCAATTTTATTAATAAATTAGCAAGTCAATTCGCTTTTATGATGTCAAAAATATATTTCAATTAAGTAATTTTATTGTTGTGAGTAGTTAGAATTTTATTTTATTTTTATTAATTTTGTTAAATAAAGAATTCGATAATGCAAGATTTATAATTTTTAAAATTGCAAGAGACTATTTATATTTTTAAACAAATCTTATAAAATACATTTGAATTTTACACCTAAAATTTAACGATTTAACTCAACTATTATATTTGTAAATAAAAAATAAAATAATATTACAATGACTAAATTTATGTGTCATAAAAATATTTATCATTTCAAGTGTTATTAATAATAGATATGTATCCCATCTAAAAAAAAAAAAAAAAATAGATATGTATAGTCTGTATTTTGTATCAATACTATGATAAAATATGAAATAATAAATATTTTATGATATAAATATAATTATCAGAATAATATTATTATTGATAAAAAAAAATTTAAATTTTATATAGTATTTACTCTTTTGTTTTAGCTAATTGATGGGCCAATTTTTGTTGTGCCCTTGAATGCGCTCAAATTTGGAAAAAAATTTAAAAAATTGACGTAAAATATAAATAAAAGATATATGTATATATGAAAATGTTTAATACCATTAATTCAACATCACTAATGCATCACTAATGACATGGCATCATATGAACCCCTATTAATGTGATAGTTTATTCTTGTTTTTTTTTTTTTTCTTGCACTTGTCACTCATTAATAGTGTTTTTAAAGCTGTTAATTTAATGCTCTAAATCAAAATTGATATATATATTATATATATATATATTCATTCTTTTTCTTTTCTTTTTTATCTTTTAAAATTCCTACCCACAATGGCGGACGCAGGGGCCAGACCCACGCTATTTTTTATGTAATGTTTTGTTTCTTTTTGCTAATTACAAAGATGGCCTCTCCTCTTTTAAAATATTTTCAATTTTCATCACAATTAATTAAATTAAGAATGTTTGGTTAATGCATCACTAATGACATGGTATCATATGAACCCCGCTATTAATGTCATAGTTTATTCTTTGTTTTTTTTTTTTTTTTTTTCTTGCACTTGTCACCATTAATAGTGTTTTTAAAGTCGTTAATTTAATGCTCTAAATCAAAATTGATATATATATATATTCATTCTTTTCTTTTCTTTTCTGTTTTTGTCTTTTTAAAATTCCTACCCACAATGGCGGACGCAGCGGACTAGGGGCTGTGAACCCACGCTATTTTTTATGTAATGTTTTTGTTTTTTGCTAATTACAAAGATGGCCTCTCCTCTTTTAAAATATTTTCAATTTTCATCACAATTAATTAAATTAAGAATGTTTGGTTAATGATTTATAACTGTGTTTGATTATCACTGAACAGTTGTTTTTATTTATAAATTTAATGATATATCATCACATTTTTTATATAAAGTTTACTGTCAAAATAATATAACAGTAACAAAAATTATGTTCATGTAAATTACTATAGCACTGCTCCTTTTATATAATTTTTCTATTTGTATAGAACTACTTGTTCTATAATATAAAAAATATTCATATAATACTATTTTCTTTTTTGTATTACACATATAAATCTAATATTGACTGAGAAATTTATTTGCTATTTTAATGATATTTTTTTAAAAAAATTATAATTATAATAATGTATCTTTTAGTATAATTTATGTACAATATTTTTGTTATGAATAAAATAATTATAATTTAGCTGTCAATTTTAAATATATACTTTAATTGGCCCCGTACTCTAATTCATGTGTCTGCCATTGCTAATCCAAACACAACGTTAAAATAACAATGAGTCATTTTATCATCAATCATAGAGGTGTTAATATAAATGAAAAATAATATTGTCATTTTTTTTACTTTACTTACTATTGTTTTAAACTTAGTAAAAAAGATTGGCGTAATTATGTTAAATTAGTAAGATTTAATGAATTTTTTAAAACTTTAAAGAGATCTATGTAATTTATCTAAAACAAATTTTTTTTAAAGAAAAATTACTCATAAATTCTATTTAGAGAAAAGTTATTTCATTTTGTCATAGAAGTTTTCTATCAAATCAATTAGTCATTTTTATTTTGGATATGTTGTATTTCCTTGATTTGGGAACTTGGAAGTTTACTTATTTACCCTTATGTGTTATTTTGTTTGATTTTTTCCTAATGTTGGGTGTGTGTAGGTAAGATAGGTTTTTACGTTTTTATTTTTTCTGTGGAGATTTAGTGGAGTGATTTGTAGGTAGATGATGTTACCCCATTTGTGGTGTTTGTTCATTTTGTAGTGTTCGGCCTTATTATAACATTGACATAAATTAACATCGCCACAACAAACCGGGTTTTCACGACACCACATCAACGATATACAATAAATGCACGCCTGAAGTTTCTCACTTTACGATTTTTTTACGTGTCGAATAATTTTTCAATCACGGCGGTCTATTGCATAAGCCGTGAATGGTAGTAACGATGATTTTTTACCATTGCAATGTTTATCAGAATAATAAAACTTTCTATGACATGCATATAACATGCCGTTAATCCATCAACTATACACTACACACATACACCAACGTTTGAAATGTATTGCATTTTTCACAATAAGACACAATGCCCACCGTTAAAAGTATTATACTTTTGACGATGCACATCACGTCGTTAAAATTATTGCCTTTTACGACGCACAATGCATGTCGTGGAAAGGTATGACCAAAAAAAAATAACGCCAAAATGAAATTTTCTCGGGCGCCAATTCACTAAAAAACTTAAAAAAGAAAAGAAAATAACAATCAAAAGCCTCAACTCTCAGCCCTAACACACAAAATCAACCCTAAGTTAGTCTCAAAACAATTCAATTGCAAGTCAGTACCAACCTTGGCTTTAACCTTCAACCAAACCTTCAAAACCCACCACGAATCTCCACTTTCTTCATCATCATCCTTATCGCCGAGACTAGTTCCCAAGCCCGATCTCCCCAAATCGCCTTCTTCCTCTCCTCTCGCGATTCTTGGCTTTATGTCCTCAACGATCACGAGGGCGATCTCAAATGCCCTCTCAACTAATTTCATCAAACTCGCTTTGTAAATAACCTAAAATTTAAGTTATCTTTCAAATTTTATATTAGTATTATTTAATTATAAATGAGAAAAATCCTAAATGTTTAATTAAATATTCCATAAAAAGTAAAATATGAGATAAAGTGTAATGGATTATACATTATAAAATAAAAATAAAAGAAATTAAATAAAAGAGACAAACCGAAGCGCTGATTAGCCTAGGATGATATAGGCATGCATAGGTGTAGACTAGTGAGTCATTGATTAGATAAGCTCGGGAGAAGTATTTTGTGACGCCCAAACTTTGAGGATATCATAATAAGGTTTAAAACTTAAAATCAATTTTCTTAATTAAAAATTTCATCAATGTTGCCACCAAATTTACCATCATCCATTAATTAACAACACAAAACTAAAAGTTCTTAAATTACAACTCCAAATAAACTTAAAACTTTGTCTTAGCACACAAATATAAATAATAATAATAAAAAAGAAGCTAGAGAAAACTAGAAAACTCAAAAAATAGTTCATGGAACTTTACACGCTTCAAGCTAATCAGTTTCTAATGTTGCCTTCAAACACCTTTGTTTCCTTCGGTTTCTAAGATCGCATGAAATGCCAAGGCAACGGAATGCCAATGAACCACAAGATAAATAAGATACTACAATCGAAAATACCCACCCCGATAATAATACTCACAAATAATAAATATTATGTAATAACAGTATAATAAGCAAGATTTAACAAACATAACCTAATGCTATTGGTTAAAATATTAACAATAGACAATAAAAACAATGGCAAGCTGAAGCGATTTCATAATAAGGAAAATGTCAACCTTTCTTTTTAGTTCACATAGATTTAGCTTAATGTAAGTTTAAGTAACTTCCGAGGAGCACTATTTCCCACTCAATCGCTTAAGCAATGGCCACGGCAATTCAATTCTTCTTGGTCAAATATTCAAATGTTATTTATCAGAATTACCAATGATGCCCACACACCGTGGTTACGGCACTCGAAGTCGTGACATCACGGTTCACCCCAAGGAACGGTCTATATTGTGACACCCGCAAAGACTAACCTTATATCGCCTATACCGATAAGAGCCTAAATACCTTCCCGTGCTATGTTAAGGTTCGCAACGACTTCGCAAAATTCTAAACCGGGCTCACCCTATCACTTTTAAATTTTAATGTATCTGCTCGATTCGTGTCCCTTTACTTTGTCCAATTCACATTTTGATGCATGTACGAAGTTTTAGTTTGAAAACTACAAAGGACATAATGTTCATATAGCACAACACAATCATGTATGACAACCAAAATAAATATGATAGAATGTCTTAGGAATTATCACAAAATTTCTAGGAATTCACACTACTTCTTTTCAAAGACTGTATGTAAAAAAAAATGAAACCCATACCAAGCGATGTTCAATCATTACTTACATTTTAACTGGTGCTAATTCATTGAGTTAGGAAAATATTCCGAGAAGAATACCAGAGCTAAAAAGATTTTAAAAGGAGAAATAAATTTTGGAAGAAAACTGGTTTTTTCTCGATGTTGAGTTATAGTACTTCCAAAGACAGTAATCTATGTTGGAAAAATAAAAGCGGCCTCAAACGGTGTCAAAAGAAGGTATGGTTAGAACGGCATGCTAGATGCTTGAGTTTAGAACATGTTTCCAGAAGGATTCAAAGACTGAAAATCGACGGGAGATGGTCAAATAATTTTTCTAAGAAAACTGGACAGATTCTCGCCACATTTTGAAAAAAATTGTATTTCTCTCTCAATACTTAAAAATTATGAAACCAACAAGGTTTGAAAGGTAACTTAAAAATATAACTTTTCCGATTTGAATCACTTGAAAATTTATTCTGGAATAAACGGTGACTGTAAAGTCAAGATTCCCCGCCGCTTCCAAACAACAATGAAGTAAAAATATATTCAAGCCATGAAAAACGTCAGCACAAGTGTTCTGTGTTCGAAAGATAAAATGGGTCCTCAAACGGTGTCGAAAAAGGCATGGTCAGAACAGTTTGCTAAATTTTTGAGTTTAGAACATATTTCCAGAAGAATGTGAAGACTAAAACTAGTCGAAGATGGTCAAATAATTTTTATAAGAAAACTGACAGATTCTGTCACATTTTGGAAAATTGGCGTTTCTCTTAATACTAAATAAAAATTATGAAACCAGTGGCATTTGAAAGGTAACATAAAAATCTAACTTTTCCAAGTGGTCGTAGAAAAATACCATTTTAGAGAAAAATGAGACCTATTTGAAGCCATCGCTTCATAGATGTGTTTAAGTGACACTTAGGGAAAATATTTGTTTCAGTAAGAAAATGGTGTCCAATGATTTTATAAAAATTTTACACAGTGTATAACACCTATATATACTTCCAATATACACAGATTTTTAACATCAATTATTTTCAATTTATTAGAGCCCTCTTTTCATCCGATAAGTCTAAAATAAAGGAGGAAGAATCTAAGTTTCAAGTAAAGGGATGCCATTCTCATTTCATTTTACTCTCTTGCAAGATTATTTCAACAATGGAGAATATTGAACACATAAAAACAAAGTAGCTGCCATATATCTATGTTTGCAAGAAGGAATATGAAATTATAACATAATGAAACCCTCATCCTATCAAAATTTTAACATGCATGGTACTATTTTGCCAAATATGACTTAACTATACTTAGTCTTGCATATATAAATTATAGAAATTCTGCTTAGAGGTATCTAAAGGAGGACAGAGGTGATGTATTCTACCTCAATGAAGTAAAAAAAAAATTCCTAAATGTTGAGCCTTTTTTTCTCTCTTCTCTCCTTTCCCTCTTGCTTTCCTCCCTCTCTTTTCTTTGTTTTGCTCCACAAGTGTGTGTAATGAGGTCAATAGTGCCCTAATATAGGAGTGTGAGGGCTTAATTTGTTATTATTATTATTTTATTTTTACTTTACTCCCTTTTGCTTAGTAGGGTGGGCGAGGCCTGTTATGCCACGAGCCTTTAATTGGCCATTCGCTCGCCAGATTGGCAGATTGGAGAAAATCAATCAAGATCCGCTCGCTAATCCCATGGATGTGGATTGAGCGGATTGGCGGTTTGGTGGATGGATGCGAATCGGTTTAGCGGTTTAAAATTTTATAAACTTTCAACATAATTCAACTTGTGCACTTCCTCAAAAAGAAAGAAAGAAAGTATTACCAATGACTTAAAAAATATTACAATCATCGCATGCCTCGGCCCAAAGCAAGAAAGTTTGAAAACCTTAGAATATCACAATCAATGATATCTCATCCACATACTACAATCACAAAGATGCCTCATTCACGTAAGTATTACAACTGTGGTTCTTAAAATATAAAAACAATTCAAACCACCAAACCATGAACAGAGCAATAGTAGATATTGTATGTCTCTATATTGTTATATCTCAGATTCTGCTTTTGAAAATAAAAACCAACCAACATATATCATATTTTCTATTTATTATTTTAGAGATAGATTTAAAACCAAAAATATAGATAAATAATACGCTTATTTTTTCAATTCAAAAAGATATTCAAGTTAAAACTTTTTTTCAACATAATATTTAAATTCTTTTAATTGAAAACACAAATGTAATATTTAAATAATAAACTCAAAATACAAAGTCCGATAAATTACCAGAGGTGCTCGCGCTTAGCGGTTCAATTATGCCAAAGGAATCTCAACCGCCATCCGTCCATATTGGTGGATTGGAGAAATCAATCCGAACCGTCCGCTGGCTATCACGCATCCGGCCAAAATGCGGCGGATCGGTTCGGCTCGGTTTTTGGCAGACGGTATATCCGCCGCCAATTTATTGTTTAGAACTATCATCTAAGCTTAGATGATAGCTATGATTTGCATGCCATGGCCGCTTTTAATCAAAGGCTTGGAATGCCATCTATGCATGCTTACTTCTAGGAGGTTGAGGAACTTGGGGAAAACAAACATGCAAGCAAGGCAACCTTAGGTAAAAGAAGTGGTCACCACTTTTCTTGGAACTTGATAACTTTTTTTTTTTTTTTTGAATTGAAATTGAAATTGATGTCAATATAATGTTAATATGTATGTATAACTTTTTATTTATTTATTTACTTATTTAATATTATTATTTTCAACTGGATGGTTTTCTTTCTACTAAATTCTAACTAGCTTATTTACTATTAATTTAATCCATTTAGTTTTCACAACTGTATTTTGATACAGAAATTTAATCACAGCAAGATAAATAATTTTATTTAAAGGAATTTAATATTGGTATTAATTATGGTGCTATTAACATTATAATTTAATAGTTTAATAATCACTATTAATTGACTTAATATTATTATTAATAAACTAATTAGTTGTCTAAAAATTCAAGTTCTTACACATTTGGCATGTGGCTTGGGGCTTACGGATTGCCTCCCTATAAATAGGGAAGAGATGATCGAGGTGAGACAAGCAAGGAAATGGGAAAAAATACTAGAAGTAAAGAAGAAAGAGTGAGGTATTAATTTTAAGGTGAGTTATATTATACTTGGAGTCACCATAATATATTTTACGATATGTTTTGGCTTACTATAAATTATTTTACAATTTATGTTTTATAAATTATATTAGCATTTTTAATTCATGAATCTTATTTCATATAATAAAAAACCCATGCATATAATGCTTATTAAAATGTGTTTTGAGTAATTATTTTATAAGTACTAGTACTAAGGTCCCATGCCTTGGGGACTTAAATAACAATTGGCTCTTTGATTAGTCACTTTGTGACCCTCTCATCTGTCATGGATCCAATCCCTCAATTCAGTGTTGTGCAAAGTGTTGTACGGTTAAGTACTATACTATTGTATGAGCCATCTTTTGAGTTCATACATCTGTTCTATTTTGTTAAGATTTCTGGTGTGAAGCAAAGTGATATACGTAGTTTAGTGTTATACTATTGTAAGACTCATCTCTAGAGTTCGTGATGAAGTCACCTCTTGAGTCTATACATCTATTATGTTCCATTTTATACCATGGTTATGATTATTTTGTTCATATGATTTCAGATATATGTCAAATGATTTCAGATATACATTTTGTATTTTAATATCAAGCTCGCTTAGTTCCATAATTACCATGATGAATTTTATGCCCTTATGTTCTTATTATAATATTTTTCACTCGCCATGTACTTATAGTTGTTTACCACTTTTAGGTGACATGTCAAGGCCAAATAAGGTAGGTACTAAATGCTTTGTAGACATAGTTCACCGACAATTTAATTAAATAGAAGCTCCAATGATTATTTTGGTACCATCACTTACATATTATTTCCGCTATGCTTACTTATTTGTTCAAGAATTGGTCAAGGTAACTTCGCCATCGCCATCACGATGCTTAACCCTTACGCACGAATCGGTCATGACATCGCCTTCACCTTCAACAAACTCCAAGCCTCCGATTTTACTTCTCCAAATCCTCACCAATCCCAATCTATTAACTCTCATCTTCGCAATTACGCCCTCGATCTCGAATCTCCATGAATGTTCGATCTAAAATGCACAACATCGACTCCAAATCCAATCGTCAGAATCACTTGTCCACGGGTAAAACTAATCTCCTTGATTTACTTCTTCTTCTTCTTGATTTGCACTTCTATGGTTGGAATTTGACTTACATTCTCTACATTAAACGATTATCCGCTTAACGATCCATTTCTTCTGCTCTCTATCTTGACTTTGAAAGCTTTGAATCTCTTGTGTGAAACCGAGGAATCTAACTAATCACTATCTCCAAACCTTAGTTCAACTTCATTTTTTGAGATTATTAGTTGTTTGAAAGTGAATTTTGATCTCATTGACAAGTTGAGAACTTGAAAACTCGCTGAGGTCAAGGTAAGATCGATTTCTCACTCTATATATGCATATGTAAGGTGCTGCACACACGCATGAGAGGATTGAGATTTGTGCTGTTTGGTTCGTGAGCAGACTCAAGTGTCGATTCAACAACAACATCTGATTTATAATAGGAAGGAGATGAGGAATGCTAAGAAATTGAGTGGTATTGGTGTGAATGATGAAGATTTAGTGATGACAATTTCACATGCTTCTTCTTCTAGGTAATTCTATTACATTCTTTTATGGGTTTGTATTTTGTGCAAGTTATGAGACAAGCTTTGAATTGTAAAAGAGCATAGCTTTATGGGTTAGATGAGAAATGATAAGAAATGAAGAGAAAAAGAACTATCTTGTTTTGCAGTAAATGTAGTTTCTAACTTAAAATAGTAAAATTTGGTGAGAAACAAAATGAGTGGTTATGTATTTTTTATAATACCTACCGAGAATTTTCACAAAGAAAGAAAAAGAAATTATGTTTATATTTCTCTTTCACATGCTTTATGCTCATTTAATTGTTTGTGTACTTTTTGTCACTATCCTCTTTAATTTGTTATGATTTTGTGCATCTTATTGTGGTTTTTGTTTTATAATTGTGATTCAATTGAAACCATGTTTTTACGATAATTGACATGCATATAAACATTGTGATATTGCTCCTACCAATGACTTGGGCTTCAATCGAGATGGGTCATTGACAGAGCATATGGTTAAAAATGATATAAATTTACTTAATTTAATTGAGCATATAGTCATTGACAGAGTGGAGTTAAGAAAAGATTCATGTGGCTAGCCCTAGTTTGGATACAACACTTAGAACTTTTGTTAACTTCTTACCTATTAAACTACATCATCATCATTCAAAAACAACATTTTCATTGATTTAAGTTTAGATATTTCATATTCATAAAATATATTTAATATCTAAGTGTGTAAATATATTTTTTAAGTAATTTAGAAAAATAATCTTTTAATTTATTCACGATTCAATTCAATTTGTGATTCGACATTTAGGCCATTTCGATTCACGATTTGAATCCCAATTTGACAACTATGATTATAATACACAAAAATAAAGACTCAAAATTATTTCAAAACTTCAATCCTTGATAGTAAATATGCTTCATATGAAATTTCATATTTGTCATGTTCCTTATTTGTTTGGTTAGTATTGTCGATGAATCTTTTTTGGGGTAGAATAATAATGTTATAGCTTGTTCTTGTATAGGTAGATAGATATATAAGGTGTTTTACAGATATTCGAGTGAATTTCTTCATTGGTATAATATTTACCGGGTTTTGTTGGCTTCTTTTTTTTTCTTCTTTCGGTCTTATCTTCTCGTGGCTTATGGTGCCTTGGTCTTCCTCTTTTCTTCAATAATCGCCTTATGATGAGGACAAAGAGTCAAGCATTAACAGATGTAACTTGTTTTAATAATCTCTAAAATTTATGCTTCATGTCCTCTCGTTCTAGTTGGTTGTTTGCATAGCTCTTCAATATTTTGACAAGCCTCTAACAAAACAATTTCGCTTTTAATTTATTGATCTCACAAACTCGCTTGGGATTTCTAATGAGCTTAAACCCAGATGCCTTAGATGCCACACTTAAATTATTAAATTAAATCTCAATTTTCGTAGTTATGATTTGTCAACCGGCCAATAAACCGTGATTACCAAAGGCCTACTTAATAGTAATGACAAAGGATACAGTAGTAAGGGTCATGGCCAAACAAGAATAAAAAGATGTCCAATGAGTCGTGAAAATCAATGCAAAAGACTTTATGAACAAGCCACATTCATAACCAAAACATATATACACATATCATATACACAAACATCCGTGTTAAGGACCAAATCCTTCACCATAATCAGACAAATAAGTCTTATTCAACAAGACAAAACAGAGATAAAAGGGTGAATTTGAAAGACCCCAAAACAAATTTTTAGCTTGAACGAACTCGTAACCTCAAGTAAGGCACAATGGTTGGCTTGACAAAACGAGAGCTTAACTTAACACTCCTAGCTAGCTTCACCGTGCCCGGACACCTACATATAAATATAAACAAAGGAGCTAAAGCCCAAAGTGAATAACAAATGCGTAAAGGAGTTATGAATGAATGTCCTTCATTACTTAAAACACTGCTTGCATCAAGAAATCGCTTATTCAATTAGTAGCTCATATTTCATGCCATATCAGTCATTTAGAAATCATAACAATCATACGTGGTACGTCCAATAGCAAAACAGTACAGTAGGTCTTAATAGACCGAAAGTCAGTTGATAGCCATCAAAACAGTAAACAGTAGTAGTTCCAAACATTGGAACTGACAGAGATCTCTGTAACAGTAACAGTAACAGTAAGTTACTATGGATGCCACGAGTACAGTTTACAAATAGGACAAACATTCATTCAAGAACAAAGGTTATTTCGTAGTAGTACAATCAATCGCTCAAAATAATTATAATTGAACGATCTTTACAACATTGTTACTCGAGAGCATCACTATAGACAAGCTAGTCAAGATCCTCTGTGCCAACCCTACACAGCCATGTAATCTAACACACACACACTAAATTACGACTTGAGATTAATAACTTAGCCCCTTAACTTGACTTGGTGTGGTTCTATAACATTATCCTCATTAAGATGTTTTAAACTTGGCCTAGGAATGCCTAGGATGGAATGAGAATGCAAAATGCACTTTAAAACACTTTTCAAAATTTGTCGAAAATGTGGGTCTCGCCGAGCGGTATTTCTATGCTCGAGCGACATGCATAAAGAAGCTCGTCAACGTGAATTCCTCGCCGAGCGGATCAGAACTCATGGAAAAGTACTCGTTACGCCACGCCGATGGACGCCGACCCACGATCGAAGCGCGAGACTCGATCCCGCCGAGCGAGATTACCTCACTCGAGCGACTTCAAAACTCATGAACTTCAGCATATGTATTTCACGCCGAGCGTGACCTTGACGCCAAGTGGAAGTGCATGTATCAGAGTGTACGCCGAGTGTGAAGTCCTCCGCCGAATGTGGATCAAAAACTGAATTTCCAGATTGACCTCAAGCACAAACTCAACCTCTAAAGCTTCAAATTTGATTTTCCGGCTAATTTTCCCGAAAACACTTAGAAATCCATAATACAACATGTTTCAAAGATTATTTGGTAAAATCAAGCCCAAAGGTAAGCCAATTGAACACAATTTCAATGAAACTTTCATGAACAACGAAGAACATAACACGCAAGAGTTCTTATGAATTCCAATACCCAAAGCATGACCAAATGCAAGATTGAGCTCAAAAACATGATGAATTCAAGGACTATAACCAAAATATGAACATGTATGTAAGAATTTCATGTAAACAACTTCAAAATATTATGATTTGAACATGCATGCATGAGTTCAGTCTCAAAACCACACTTTGAGCTAACTCTATACTCAAATCACTAATTTACTATGAACCATGCATGTAACAACTTAAATTCATAATTAGAAGGATGAATTTCCTACCTTAGGTCTTGAATTCCAAGTGTGCTAGCTCAATTTTGCAAAATCTCTTCAATTACTTCTAAATTTCCAAGCTAATTCTTGTTGAATCAATTTTTTCCTATCTCCCTCTCTCTCACGGTTTTGGTCTAGAAGATGGATGGAAAGATGATGCATCAAGTGCACAAATTAAGTCCCAAACAATGTTTTAGAAAATGGCCCACTCAGTGGCAAAACATGTAATTAACCTATATTAAATTAATCTAGCATTATTTATTCCAATTTAAACATTCCAAATCAAATTTTAATTAAACCTACCATAAAATCATATAAATCCTAATTAGCATATAACACTAATCAATTTCTGATTCGGTCGCCGATAAGGCCTTCAATTTGTAATTCGAAATTAAAACATGAACAGGTCATTCTACGACAAACAGATAAAAATGCAATTAAAGCAACACACTCATACAAACAGATTAGGATTTCATTCTAATCAATTACTTATCATGCTCAATCACAGTTTAACACTAATCAGAGGTGAGGGTTCTCACATTCTTCCCTTCTTAAAAGAGTTCTGTCCCCCAAACACGGATTTCCTTCATTTTGGAAAGATACTTGTTCTAGGGGGAACAATTCAAGATAACACTTCATCATATCGCTTTCCTTTTCCCAAGTGGCATAAACGCCACCATGGTTTTCCCAATCCACCTTCACTAACGGCATTTCTTTTATTTCTCAACTTTAATTCGCCGGTTTACAATCTAGATAGGTCGTTGTAAGTGTAGTCATCGCCAAGACCATACCGTAGGCTCAATAACATGGAAGGTATCCCAAGATAATCCCACAACATTGAAATATGGAAGACATTATGCATATGCTCTATTTCAGAGGAAGCGCTACTTGATACGCCATCGATTAATCTTTTCAATGATTTCATACGACCCAACATATCTCGTGCTAGTTTACCCTTAGCCCCAAACGAAGTCTCTTTCATTGGTGTCACTTTAACAAAAACATGATCACCCACTTCATATTCCCCGCCTCACCTTCGACATCCGCATAACTTTTCTATCCCAAGTGCTTTTCAATCTTTGTTGAATCAGCTTCACCTTTTTCGTGGTTTCGTGTACAATCTCAAAGCCTAAGCAAAGGCCTGCTCCAACTTCTACCCAAAGAATAGAGATCGGCATATTCTCGCTATATAAAGCCTCGAAGGCGCCATACCAATGCTCGAGTAAAACCGTTGTTGTAGGCAAATTCACTAGAGGTAAATGATTTTCCCAATTTCCTTGGAAATCAAGAACACACATACGCAATAAGTCTTCCAGTCCTGATGGTTCTTTCGACACACATCTATCCGAGGATGGTACGCACTACTCGGGCCTCAATTTGGTACCCAATGCCGCTTGCAGATTTTGCCAAAATCTCGATGTAAACTTCGAGTCCCTATCAAACAATGGATACAAGCACCCATGCAATCTAACAATCTCATTAATATAAATTGTAGCCAATTTGTCCGATTATAAATTGTTTTGACAGGTAAGAAGTGAGCAGTTTTAGTCAATCGATCAACAATAACCCAAATTGAATCGATACCTTTACTGGAGTGAGGCAGTCCAACAATGAAATCCATAGTAATATGTTTCCATTTCCACTTCGGTATTGTTAAGGGCTGAAGTAAGCCTGCGGGGCAATGATGTTCAGCATTGACTTGTTGGCAATGTAGACATTTTGACACAAACTCGGCAATTTCTTTCTTCATTCCTGGCCACTAGAAATTAAGTTTCAAGTCTTGGTACATTTTTGTATCTCCTGGATGGATGGAAAGTTTTGAATTGTGGCATTCCTGCAAAATTTGCCTTTTCAATTCAGATTCATTTGGTACACACAACCTTCCTTGAAATTTCAATACATTGTTTTCAAATTTAAAGTCCGACCTTGGTTTGGATTCCCGTTCATCAATGATCTTTGTCAAAAAGTCATCTTCGTGTTGTTTCTTTAATCTCTTCAATGAGTGCTGGTTGAGCAAAAATAGCCTAATGTTCCACCTTTTGTTTTTGCAAAACAATCTCAACTTCAAATTTCTCAAGGTCACATAGCGCTTCTTTTGTCCCGATGAGTAAATGCACTAAATTCCCAATTGATTTCACTAAGTGCATTAGCAATGGTGTTAGCCTTCTCCGGATGGTACAAAATTTGCAAGTCATAGTCTTTTATCAGTTCTAACCATCTCCGCTGCCTCATGTTCAACACTTTCTGTGTAAAGAAATATTTCAAACTCTTGTGATTTGTGTACACTTCACATGTTATCCCATATACGTAGTGGCGCCTAAATTTTCAATACAAACACTACCGCAAAGAAGTTCTAAGTCATGAGTTAGGTAATTCTTTTCATGTGGCATCGCTTGTTGGGAAGCATACGAATAACTTTATCATTCTCGCATTAATACACATCCCAAAACCCTTATAAGAAGCATCACTAAAATAGTAAATCCATTCGCACTGAGGATAAGGTAAGAATCGATGCAAATACCAACAAGTCTTTAAGTCTTGAAGGTCGATTCTCTCGATTGGTCCAATCAAATGATATTCCCTTTGAGTCAATTGAGTCAACGGTAGAGCGATTTTGGAGAAGTCTTTCACAAACATTCTCAGAAGTACCGCTAAGCCCAAGAAACTCGACTTCAAGAACATTAGTCATTTAGGCCAATTCACCACTGCTTCGATCTTCTGTAGGTCAACTAAAATGCCATCCTTACTAATCACATGCCCCAAAAACATCACATTATTAAGCCAAAATTCACATTTTGTTAGTTTTGCATACGCCGTTTCTTAAGGTCTCAGAAGCAATTTCAAATGACGCTCATGTTCTTCCTTACTCTTGGAATAAATCAAAATGTCATCTATAAAAACAACCACAAATTCATCAAGGAATGGTTTGAAAATTCTGTTCATAAGGTCCATAAATGCAGCAGGCGCATTAGTAACTCCGAAAGGCATAACAAGAAATTCACAATGTCCGTACCTCATTCGAAAGGAAGTCTTTTCAATGTCCTCTGTTTTGACTTTCAACTGGTAATATCCGGATCTAAGGTCAATTTTGGAGAAAACCTGAGCACCTTGCAACTGGTCAAATAAATCATCAATACGAGGCAATGGGTATTTGTTTTTCACTGTTACCTTGTTGAATTCACGGTAGTCAATACAAAGTCTTAATGAGCCGTCTTTCTTTTTCACAAATAAAACTGGTGCGCCTCACGATGAAGTACTAAGCCTGATGAACTTCTTATCCAACAATTCTGAATTTTCAATTCTTTCAATTCGGTAGGTGCCATTATGTACGGAGCTTTGGAAACTGGCTGTGTACCCAGTAATATTTCAATAGTGAACTCAATCTCCCTATCAATCAAATCCCCTGGCAAGTCATCTGGAAAAACATATGGGAATTCTCTGACTATAGAAATACTGTCCACATTAGCTTTAGTATCACCAAGTACAGTCAATATGTAACATAAATACCCTGTACACCTTTTTTAATTAATTTGAAAGCTTTCATGGACAAAATCGTATGGGGAGGTACTACACCAACTCCATAAATACAAATTCAGTAATCTGTGGACGGAAAACAGCTTGTTACGCTACACAACCTATGGTAGCATAATATTTTGTTAACCAGTGCATTCCCAAAATTACATCGAAATGATCAATATTCAAAGGCAGTAAATCAATATACAAAAGTGCATCCCCAATAATAATCTCATATGCAGGATACACATAAGCACAAGTCATGGATCCCCCAGCAGGTGAAAATACAGCTAACAAATAGTTCATGGGTTCCAAGAGTCTATTTAATTTTCGTGAAAACATGTGAGACAAACGAATGTAGACCGAATCAATCGTAATATAAGCATTTTGAGCACAAATTGAGAGTATAACCGACATTACGTCTGTTCCTTGTTGGCACAGACGCCTCCCAGACAAGTGCTAACACTCGCCTTACCTTAAAGGCTCCTTTCCAAGAGCTTTGGGATTGGGTTTCTGTAAGCTTGATGTCGACACTACGCAATTTTACTATTTTTTTAAGACGAGAAGGACAATCTTTAACCATGTGGCCCACCTTGCCACATTTGTAACAAGCACCGTAAATTTTGTAGCAAACCCCTTATGCCTTTTGCCCGATTCGAGCAGGTGGTATGACCATTTCTTATTAGAGCCGCTTGTTGACCCCGGTGGTTCGCTTTTTATTCAATGAGTTATTTTGGCCCTTTTGAAATTGAAGCCTTGCCTCTTACCCCGCCTATTGGGCCATCGTTGACTTAGTCTCTGTAATGTAGTGATATTTGCCTCGCCATAATTGCTCGGTCAAGGACATCCACATATTTGAGTAGTTTCAAACATTAATCCGATCAATATCTCGACATTGTCGGGCTCTCAAACTTTCCGCCTTTTTATAATCAAGATCAACCATATGTGGTATATCAAGTAGTTCAAGGAACTTAGATTCATATTCTACTACCGACATGGTACCTTATTTCAACTGCTCAAATTCATTACTTTGCGGCCTTGGACACACTGGGGAAAATATTTCTCAAAGAAGGCTTAAACCGAGCCCAAGTCATAGCATTGTTGGTGTCACAGACGAGCATCCACCACCGTGGTGGCCTCTTCTTGTAAAGTGAAGGTAGCCAAGAATACCTTGTGTAAGCTTTAACACTAAACACTTCAAACAACTTTTCGCTTTAAACCCATGCTTCGCCTTTATCGTTCAAGGCCTCCTTGGAATGATAATGGCTTCATTTTGTTGAACTTCGTGGTCAAAGCAATTACATCGTCATGAACATTCGGTTCGGTTGTATCGAGGAGGTAGGGTCGTTAGTTCTTGTTGCCTTTCGGCTTCAGCCAATAGCTTCAACTGCTCTTTCTAACCTTACCATTCTTGCCTCAGATGATTCAGATTCATTGGCATTTCTTGCATTCTCCATTTCACTATACGCAATATGGTAACAATAAACATAAGAAGTTGCTGTCTTAAACACATTAGCACATTAGCACATATATTCATATCATGGCCACACACACTTTCTTATGCTCATGCAATGCCCTAATTACTTTTCTAGGACATCACATAGCTCATTTTGACGCCAGATATGATATAACTCGTGGTTCGATATCACTCGTCACGACCCAAACCCACCGCTATGGGTTTAAGATCAAGAACCGCCAAGAATCCGGATTACCAAAGGCCCAATAAAGAATGACAAGAATACGTAGTAAGGGGTGGAAGCAAAACAAGAATAAAAAATGTCCAATGAGTCAGGAAAATCAATGCAAAAAGAATTTTATGAACAAGCCACATTCATAACCAAAACATATATACACACATCATATACACAAACATCCGTGTTAAGGACCAAATCCTTCACCATGATCAGACAACAAGTCTTATTCAACAAGATAAAAAATGTAGACAAAAGGGTGAATCAAACACCCCAAAATAGCCTTAGCTTGAACGTAACTCAACCTCAAGCGAGGCATTTATGGTTGGCTTGACAAAACGAGAGCTTAACTTGACGCCCTAGTTTTGGCCCGTGTTCGACACCTACATATAATATAAAAAGTGAGCTAAAGCCCAAAGGAATAACAAATGCGTAAAGGAGTTATGAATGAATGTCCTTCATTACTTAAAACAAAAGCTTGCATCAAGAAATCGCTTATTCAATTAGTAGCTCATATTTCATGCCATATCGCCTATTTAGAAATCATAATACTATAATGTGGTACGCCCAATAGCAAACAAGACAAGAGGGTCTTAATAGACCGAATAAGCTTAATGGCCATCAAAACAAGAATGTGAGTAGTTCCAAACATTGAACCGACAGAATCTCGTAATAAGAATAGTAATAGTAAGTTATCATGATGCCACGAATAGCTTTACAAATAAGACAAACATTCATTCAAGAAATGCTGTTATTTCGTAAAGTAGTACAATCAATTGTTCGTAATAATTATAATTGAACGTATCTTTACAACATTATTACTCGTGAGAGTATTGGCTATAGACAGTGCTAGTTTGCCTCTCAAAGCCAACCCTACACAGTTGCAAAACGAACGAACACACACACACATTAAGTTACACACTTGAGATTAATAACTTAGCCCTTTAACTTGACTTGGTGTGGTTCTATAACATTATCCTCATTAAGATGTTTTAAACTTGGCCTAGGAATGCCTAGGATGGAACGAGGATGCAAAAATGCACTTTAAAACACTTTTCAAAATTTGTCGAAAACAAGGGTCTCGCCGAGCAGTATTTCTACGCTTGAGCGACATGCAAACAAAGAAGCTCCGCCGAAAGCATGAATTTCTCGCCGAGCGGATCAGAACTCAAGGAAAAGTACGTTGCACATTTTTCACGCCGATGGACGCCAACCCACGATCGAAGCGCGAGATTCAAACCTCGCCGAGCACATTACTCGCCGAGCGGATTCAAACTCATGAACTGGCATATAGATTTTCACGCCGAAGTGACCTTGACGCCGAAAGCGAAGTGCATGCACCAGAGTGTACGCCGAAAGCATGAAGTCCTCCGCCAAGCGTGAATAAAAAATCGAATTTCCATATTGACCCTCAAGCACAAAACTCAACCTCTAAAGCTTCAAATTCGATTTTCCGGCTAATTTTCTAGAAAAACACTTAAAAATCCATAATACAACATGTTTCAAAGATTATTTGGTAAAATCAAGCCCAAAGGTAAGCCAATTGAACACAATTTCAATAAAACTTTCATGAACAATGTAAGAACATAACATGCAAGAGTTCTCATGAATTCCAATGCTCCAAAGCATGACCAAATGCAAGATTGAGCTTAAGAACATGATGAATTCAAGGACTATAACCAAAATATGAACATGCATGTAAGAATTTCATGCAAAACAACTTCAAAATATTATGATTTGAACATGCATGCATGAGTTCAGTCTCAAAACCACACTTTGAGCTAATTCTAGACTCAAATCACTAATTTACCATGAACCATGCATGTAACAACTTAAATTCATAATTAGAAGGATGAATTTCCTACCTTAGGTTTTGAATTCCAATTATGCTAGCTCAATTTTGCAAATTCTCTTCAATTACTTCTAAATCTCCAAGCTAATTCTTGTTGAATCAATTTTTTCCTATCTCCCTCTCTCTCATGGTTTTGGTCTAGAAGATGGATGGAAAGATGATGCATCAAGTGCACAAATTAAGTCCCAAACAATGTTTTAGAAAATGGCCCACTCAATGGCAAAACATGGAATTAACCTATATTAAATTAATCTAGCATTATTTATTCCAATTTAAACATTACCAAGCAAATTTTAATTAAACCTACTATAAAATCATATAAATCCTAATTAACGATAACACTAATCAATTTCGATTCGTCACGATAAGGCTTTCAATTTGCAATTCAAATTAAAACATGAATGTCATTCTACCACAAACATATAGAAATGCAATTAAAGGAACACACTCATACAAACATATTAGGATTTCATTCTAATCAATTACTTATCATGCTCAATCGCTTTAATAATAATCGAGGTGAGGGTTGTCACATGATCATCACTTTTTCCATTGAATTTATAAGTTAAACATGGTTTATAGTATGATGATGGAAGGAAGACTGACATTTATTCCACCTTTATTAAGATCTCCTTGTTATTGATTTCATTCTATTGAGGTCGGAAATCATTCCGGAACTATGGAGTCAAGCTATTATATTTAAAGAATGCACTTGTTGACCGTGATTTCGGTTTTTGTATGCCAATTATATTTACTTTATGATTTTATTTCTACTTGTGTACTGGGTGTAGAAATCTCATAATTATGCCTCTCGCTTGGGAAGTTGAGGTTAGGGCTTTTTGGCTAAAATAGCCATAATAAAACAAAATATGTTTTTTAGTCCAATAAGACACAACATCATATCCAACCCATAATCATTACATTCTTTCTCTCACAAAGTCAAAATGCCAAAAAGCCCTTCATAAACGAGACTTTTAGCCCTATACTAAAATAGCCAAAAAGCTAACCCACTTTCCAAACGAACCCTATCAAGGCCTCATGCACTATCTAATGATTGGATTTTCGTATTAGAGTTGTCAAATAACTTACTTTGTTCTCTATTTTTTATTTTTATTTTTCAAAATTTAATGTGGTGAGGACAATTCTTAGCTTTTCCATAGTACATGTTTTGTTGTATTTACTACTTAAATCTTTTATTTTCCTTTTTATACAACCTGCTCACAATCCTTTCTATGACACCTTATGTTTGTTGAGAATTCATGTCATTCGAATTTATTCACTTGCATATTCAACTCGCATTAATCTTAGAATTGCATATTGTCATTGGTTAGATAATGTTTATTTTCACTTGCATTGTCAACTTGTTGCTTTTGCTTGTCTCTCTTAGTCGCTAAAATTGAGGAGACCCAACCGCCTTTCTCTTAGACTTCCAAGTATGTAATATTATATTGCTAAACACGCAATGTGGGTGTTTGTGAAAAATGTCTCAATTAATGGTTTTGGGCATTTCTTTGTCATTGATTTATTTCTTTTGTTTTGTGATTAGGTAGAGGGAATCAAAGGTTGTGATTAAAGCCAAGACAATCCGTAGAATGGAGCTTGGCCTCCGGTGTTGAAAGTATGGATTAACCATGCCAAATCAATGTGCCTCTTGTTTAGAAACTTATATGACATAGTTTTTGGATAGTTTAGAAATTTTTGGGCAATTAAAATTTAAGGATAGTTCTTTTTTGGATGGTTTTGAATTAAGGTAGTTTTTGGATATTTGGAATGTATATATTGACAATTTTTGAATGTTCATAATTTATAGA
Organism: Camellia lanceoleosa; assembly: GCA_025200525.1. Lineage (NCBI taxonomy): Eukaryota > Viridiplantae > Streptophyta > Magnoliopsida > Ericales > Theaceae > Camellia > Camellia lanceoleosa. The sequence continues at coordinate 22,373 of JANUSC010000481.1, forward strand.
TATAGTTTATTTTATGCTTGAAACAATATTTTGGTGATTGATTGATATTTTGTGAAGCTTGTTTGTAAAGTTTGTTAGATTATACAAAATGTGTCAAAATAGAATCTACTAAATTTTTTAAAAATAATGCACATTCTACTTAACGAGGTATATTCATAATTAATGGCGGTAAAAGTAGTCATAGAAAAGCAAAAAGACGTAGCAAGATCTATTGTTAAATAGTTTTTAACGCATACTATTGCATGCCGTTGAAAGTGAATGATTTTCATGATCGGGTCATAATATGACATTACAGACGTTGTAGAAGGATTTTACGGCAATGCGCTACCAGAAAAACCCTTTTTTATTGTAGTGCATCCAAATGACTCAAACCACTAACTAACACTACTATATTCCCAATAACCATAACAATGTCAACAAACAAAGGCCATTTCCGTACAAAACATGTGTTAATACAAACATCACAATAACAAAATGCGGCTAACAAAAAATCACAACGCTATACAACACAATCATTGTTCGCAAACACAAAAGCCAAATGACATCTACACATACAAAACCCACAATGTAACAATAACCACACCACCAAAACCCCAATGTACTCCAAAACCCACATTACCATTCACGAGAACAATAATGCAATGCTAACCTATAACATTACTAACTCAACATTACATATATAAAATAGACAACAATGTTGACAACACAATCGAATAAAGAAGTAAAATAACAACATTAAAACATATGCCTAACGCCGCCAACGCAGGAGGTACACATGTCGGGTTTGGGGGAACCAAACGCCAAAATTGGCAACATAAAGATAAGGTTTAACATTGCCAAAATCAAATAAACAACAAACAAAGCAATCTACACCATTAACATCGAATCCATAATGTTTCCATCTTTGTCTCTTCCGCTTTGATTGGGATGGAAGGAAAAAAAAAAAAAACTATGGTAAGTTTTTGAGCACAAACTTAATTTCCATATCATTGAACTTAATTTATCTACAACATTTGGGGACAATATACGCCAACACTATGTACAAAAACGCTATTACCACTCAAATAGGACTTATCCGCATAAAATAAAAATACAGACTAAATGATTCAAAAGTTTATGATTTGAGATTTATAAGAAAATGCCTAAGACCCCCAAAGGGTCAGGGTCATGTATGGAGGTTTATTGGTCCAAAAAAAATTTTTTTTTTTTTTTGTGATTTGGACAAATGGCACGCCGCCACCTCACTAGGGGTTGACCACTGGGGATCCGAGCAAAGTCGGATTTATAATGTATTACCCTTCTATTAAATAAAGTCAATTTGAAAAAAAACAAACAAATATTTAGGCATGGAATCTTCTCTTTTTCTTTTTTTTTTTTCTTTTTTTTTTTTTTTGCATCCTATTGTTTTTACTCTCTTACTATACTCTCTTGCTATGCAAGTCCTAATTTTTAACTCTATTGTAAATATTTTTTTTATAAAAGATGGTTCTAATTTTTTTAATAATTTATATGCTAAAAGAATTCAAATAGAGAGGCCAATAAAAGAGTTAATTACATTTTTTGTCACAAAAATATTAATTTGTATCATTTTGATTCCTAATATTAAATCATATCAATTTGATCTTCAATGTATCAAAAGCGTTTCAATTTAATCTCCAACCAAATTCTATTAATAGAAACCATTAAATTCAAAGGTAAATTTATAATTTATGTACCCAAAAAAAGGTAAATTTATAATTTTAAATATCAAAATAACACACATCATTTATTTTGAGTACTAAAATTGTATTTTTTTTTAAAGTTAATTTTACATTAATGGCACATATTCACATTTTTGGACCAAAAGTACAATTATTTAAGCAAATATTTACATTATGCTTAATTTTGCGAGTTAAGTGTCTCATAGTTTTTGAGCTTATTTCAAGTCTTTTTGATAATCCAAATTAATAACATTTTAGAGTACACCGAGAAAACATATTTTGTAATTGGTTATTCGGTCATCGTTAACCCTTTCATCCACTCACATTTATATTCATTTTAATACTTTAAATCACAATCTTATTTATTTTTGAAGATACAAATGTGAGTAAATAAAAGGGTTAACGATATCCGATTAACTTAATTTTTTACAGGTATATTCTACTCAATGTACTCTAAAATATTAATGGTTCGGATTATCAAAACAGATCCCGAAATAAACCCATAGGGTCAGCACAACAATGCTCTACAAAGGTTGGCATAGCAAGAAAATCTCTAAATCCAATTTAATAGCGTTTATTGACAAAATTTAATTAAAAATTAAGTTAAAGTAATAGTACTTTGGGGATAACTCCAATATAAATTAGGTTTCTTTTTGGTATAAGTTATTTTGGCTAAATTAATCAATAAATAGGCTAATGGTTCATTTAGAAAGAATTTTTAGCCTTATTTTGATTTTTTAGTTAATTTAGCCTCGACTAAATTAGTTCCGCTTTGGGAAGAAATTTTTAATTTTTTTGACTTTTGATTTTTTTTATGAAAGAAAAATAAAGTGATTATGGTTTAGATATAACATTTTGTCTTATTAACTTATTTAACTTATTTTGGCATGGGTTAAAAGCTAATTTTTTGAATTTTTAGTTTTTTTTTTTAAATTACATTACCTCTTTACTTTTTTTACACGCTTAAAAAAAAATTTAAAAAATTAGTTTTTAACCCATCGCTCAATAAACTCATTTGTCTTTCCTCCGCCACATAGCTCAAACCATGTGGCTTGAGGGCTCAAATTTTATTTTTTATCTCATTGGTGCATGTGCTCAACTCAACTTCTACACCCACACATTTCATTTGAAAAGAGAAAAGAAAAAATAGAGAATAGAGAGAGAGGAGCACCGCTCCTTCGTGATGGATAAAGCTTTGTAGCTAATGCTGAGAGTGAGCGGCACTTGTGTGTCGCCGCTGAGCACCGATCTCGGGTCCAGATGGTTATGGACTCGAATCATAAAGATTATCAGTGAAACAAAACGACTTGCATCATGTACATCCCCAACAAAAGCTAAAGTTTCTTCAATGACTTTGTACTTCTTATTTGGAAGGATGAGAATTTGGGAAAGAAGATGAATGGTGGATTGATGGGGAGGAAGAGCTATGCGAATATAGAGGAATTGAGGGATTGTCATCGGCTAAAGCTTCTTCAATGACTTTGTACTTTCTTTTTTTTGGGAGGAGGGGGGAATTGAAATTGATTCTTTTATTTTTGTTTTGAGTTCTCAGAGATCGTTCAGGCGATCTCTATTTTTGGGTTTCCTTCAGATTGTAAAGCTTTCATTTGAGTCTGATAATAATAGTATGCAGAAGTTATTTTATACTCTACTTTTCTAATCATCTTCTTCTGTTGTAGAGATTTCGGTAAAGAACAAAAGAAAGGGTTTTTCCGTTTGATTTTCTCTTTTTTTTTTTTTAGTTGGACTGCTTGTATCGATTGTTGTATTTACAAAAGGATTCAAATGCCCTAAATTTCTTAGTTCTTAATTGTTGGGGGCTAACTTCTTTGAATTTAGACTAAGACTAACTCATGGTCTAAGTTTATGGTTAATTAATGGGCTTAGCATCTTCCGTTCCATATGATTCATTTTTGACTAGAAAACAAACAAAAATGATAATCATAGAGCATTCACGAGAAGATGAGAGCAAAGTTAATGGGTTTTGACTTGGAGCAGAGGTAGAAAGTAAAACATAGAGAGGAAAGAGAAAATATTGACAGAAATATATATGACTCATTTTGACTGAGTTTTGGGGCCACTCGAGCCTAAAACTTTCGAGTTACGGAGCTTTTTTCTTTGTCTTTTTGTGCATTTTTAGTCTTAACTCACTTCCAACTAAAGCTATGTTTTTGGTTTTGATTTTTCGGCTAAAAAAGACAAAATTGGTTACATAAGCCAATAAAACAAAATGTAACATGTAAATCATAATCATTACACTTTTTTTTCCTCATAAAAGTCAAAAAAATGAAAAACAAAAATCAAACGAGGTTAAAATAACACAAAAACTAGAAAGGCTTATTTTAACTCCTCTCAAATGAAAACTAAGTTGCCAAATAAATTTTTTTAATTAATTATTTGATTTTTTATGAAACAAAATATGTAAAAAAATAATAATAATAATGTGATAAGATATTTTATTTTATTAACTATTTATCCAATCCAAATCAACTGTAAAAATAAAAAATAAAAATAAAAAATAATTAAAATTTATCTTAAATATAACTTTTTTAAATTAAATTTAAAAAATCATGCTAAATTTAGGATTGATTTGGGGTGTCTTAAAAAAATATACTTTTTATTTTTTTATAAAAAAATATGTAAAAAAATAAAAAGATAATGTAATAAAAAAAATAAAAAGATAAATTATGTAAGTTATGCCAAACCTAACCTCACTCATCCCAACAATGAGAGAAAATGGTGACTAAACATTATCACACACTCACTCGCCTTTCAAACACAAAGACAAAGCCGACCCGTCCTAATGTTCCCGTGCGCTCACGACAATTGACTTTGCGCTTCGCAATGAATCGTTCACATACACGTGGTAATGAAATATATATATATTTTTTCCAAGATAGCATTAGCATATTAATGGGCCACTGTTCTCTCCCCTTTGAAATCGGATTAGAATTTGTTGTTAAGCTCTTGAGGGCTCATTATGAATCATGTTTTGATAATTCGAATTGTTTAATGTATAAAATTATCGAGTACTTTATCTTTGTAAAAATCACATCGATCGATATCAATAACTATTTGATCGTGATCGCATTTCTATTAATGGTAAATATAATTTTTAAAAATAAATTGTTGACAAAAACTGATCCAATCAAGTAGCTATCTATATCCCATCAACGGATTTTTTATAAGGATAAAGTACTCCATGAATTTTACATATCAACGTGTTCGGATTATCAAAACAGTAATCTACAGAATCCCACCAACCCAACAACACTATCCAATTCACAAAATAGGCTGAAACAAGCTTGAGCCTATATTAATATATGAGGTGTTTTATAATTGAAAGTGATATTTATAAAAGAAAAAATAAAATGATTCTAATTTGATGCGATATTTTTTTTATCGATTATTTTAATCGATTTTGTCTTTTATTACTATTTTATTTCTAAAAGCCAAAACACCTATTGTTAAATGCTCCCATAGTTAGATTATAATTAAAAATTTGTCATTATTTCATTAATTCAAATCATTTACCTCCTACTCATCGTAGCTTAAAATATGACTATTAAACCAATAAATCATACCCCACCATGCCATACATGGGTACGAAATAGTCATATCTCAAACAAAAATGCTACACAGTTGTCCTCTGTTAAAAATGCGTACAAAATAGTCACATCTCAAAACAAAATTGCTACAGTTGTCCTTTCGTTAAAATGTAGCATAAATTATTAATAGATTCTAATAATTGAATTTAATTTTATTAAATCTTATTAAAAATAAATCTTAATAAAATTATTATTAAAAATAAATTTTTTTAGACAATTTTTATATATATGTCACTGAAAAATTGATAATTCCTGACTTTTTATCATGATTTTTATAAATTATCATTAAAATTTATAATTAATGAAGTTTTTTTATGACAGATTTTTTCTAAAGTACTTATTAGGACAATAAATCAACTTATTAAAAGTTACACCTAAGTACCCCTAAAATGTAGTCACATCTCTATCTATTTTTATTTTTGACTAATTCTATGAATCCAAATAAAAAAGAATCCGGTTAATCAAAATTTAAAATCAAAGGTTGAAATTCATTCATGTATAGTCCCAATACATATAATTTTAATTTACACTATAAATTTAACATTTTGAGAATTTTTTGGATTTGGTTTTCATTGTTCATAAACTTTCTTTTTGACTATATTTTAGTTTTCAATAATAATAACTACTATGTTTGAGTATCATATATTTTTATTTTTACTTTTAAATATCATGTCATATGTAGTGGTATATGATATTAACCATATTGTTTTTTTGAGTTTCATAAAATATTAGTATTCATACTTTTTAAATAAAAGTTCTCGCAAATGCTATAACACTACATTAAATAATATTTAAATATTAACAAGGATGCATATAGTATTATTAACTTTGATCTCATAATTGGAATACAAAAAGATTTTAGAGTGGAGATAGATAATTGGTGAGGAATTATCAAAATAAGAGTTGAGAGGGATAATTGGGGAACGTTTCAAATACGAAAATAAAAAATCATTTAAAAGGTTGTGATAAAAAAAATATGAGCCATAAAAAATCATGAGCTGTAATCAATGATTTGATTATCACATTATTTTGGTGTCAAATTACTGATAGTTGGCGACACTAATCTTATTCACATCTATCTCTTGATAAAGACGAAAATGTGGAAATTTGAGTTTTGTAATTTTTCGAACAGGGGGAATCACAGTTCAATGGTTATTTTAAAAAATAATTGCTAAGTGATTATAGTTTAATATATGTAAAGTTTATCATTGTTTTGAATATTTTTATAAATTTACAATGATTTGATATATATATATATCTTCTTCTGTTTATGACTTTACTTTAAAAGAGTAATAAAACCTCATTTGAAAACATAATCGGTTTAGTAAATCGTTAGTTTTTAGAAAAAAATATGTAAAAAATAGAAAGAATGCGATAATTTATAGGTATTGGTTTGGAAAGTGGTTATTGACTTTTTGACTTTGATTGATTTTTTTTTTTGACTATTTTAGTCTGCTAAAACTTTATCCTCGGCTGGTTTGAGAAGGACTTTTTCGATTTTTTTTATGAAAAAATATAATGACATGGCCGATGTGATATTTTGTTTGTCATGCGAATTAAAATATTTATTTCTCTTTTGTGACTATTTTAGCCACAAACTATCTTGCCAAACTTAATTTATAGTGATTTTTTAACATTTTAACTAAAATATATATTTATCAAACGAGACCTACCTACTTCTAGATTCAACTTTCTTACAAATGAATTTAAACTAAACATTATCTTTTTATATAAAATTTTAAATTTTTTTTTTAAATGATGAATCATTGTGATAGACAACAAAACTTGTAGGATCCACTTTATTAATAATTTTGAAGAAAAGGTGGGTGAAGCATGAGTCCACCATGTGAGAAGTGAAGTGAATGAAGTCAGCGTCGGTGGGGGGTGTTATTAGCCTGCAAGCATCTCGTCTTTTAAATAGTTTTATTTTATTTTTTATTTTTTTTCTCAAATACTTGGGAAAAAATTATTTATATGTCCAATTAAAGAGACTTATGTTATATTTATATGATCTTTTATTAAAAAATTTACGCTTTTCATAAATTCTTAGGTAAAAATTTTGTTGACACATTTAATTCCTCAATATTGCTTATTAATATCATAAATAATAAAGAGAAAATCATATATGTAAAATCAACGTTAAGCAATAAATTATATCTATATAAACATAACGTAACGCGACACCTACGATCTATTAAGAATATACCCAAAACGTGAATCTAACGCGACAAAACGTAAATCTAACGCCATTAATTTATATAAACGTAACGCAAGCACTTATGCATCTATGGCAACATTTCATTTCCATAAACGTAACGTGAACGCGACACATACATAAACGTATCGGCTGACATTCTTACGAGCCCAGCCTATGATAACATTAAATTTCCTATATAGCGATATGCGAAATTGAATGCTACTATGTATCATATTTATATGAAACGTAACGCGACTACCAACAAAAACTAAATAAACATTTTCACATTCAATTTAAAAAAATAAAACACATTAAGTTTGGCGAACGTAACGCCGACATCGTGCCACGCTACGCGATGTGAAAAGGTTGGCGTAAACGTACGGGACACGCCATTGCCAGGGCGACAGAAAGCACACGTTACATCACATTTATATAGTTTGCACAATACTAATGCGTATTAGCGATGTAAAATACATGTAATACATTCCTATCTAAGAGAGACTCGGTCGAGACTCTATAAATAAATTATACGTAACTTAACTTATCATAAGTTGGTTTCAAAAAAGCATTTCTATAAATAAGTCTCCCAATCACTATAATAATTATTAGATATATTTTGAGATTTTTAAAAATTTTTATATAATTTAATAATTATTAGTGATTTGGAATTGAAAGACTGAAATACTTGAGGACAGAAAATCTTGCCTGTGTTATTAGGTGGTTGTAGTAGTAGTGGGAAACAGCGCAGGTAGTAGTAGATGAGGTCCCTGAGCATAAGAACAGAACAAGACCAAACCAAGTTAAACTGGATAGAGGAAGCGTGTCGTCTCCGGCGTAGGATAGCTTTTGTACCTCTCTTGTTTTGCCGCATTACGATTCTTTTTTATCTTCTTCTCTCTTCGTCTTTTACAAACCGGCTAAGCAAACAAACAATGAGATCAACCAAAGCAAAAGTACAGTAAAGTAAAGTATCATCGGCTTTTCAAGAAACTGTTTTCCGTAAAAACACTTTTCAAAAAACAGTCTCACACAAAATTCCTTTCATTTCTCATTGCTTCCGCCACCACCATAAGAGGAACAGAAAACGGTTACAACAGGAAAGGAATCATCCAAAGCAAAGCAAAGGAATCCTTCTAAGAAAGTGTTTTTACGAAACACTTATTTAAAAAACAGTCAAGCAGCAGCAACATTTCTCATTGCTATCATGATGAGCGTGAGAGGAACAGAGCTGCTTTCGATTGTTTCTGTTCTGGTGCTTGGTGTTCTTGTTATTGACGACGTTTGGCGCCAATGTCACGTGTACGATAACCGAGCTCTGGTGATCGACGGCAACCGCAGTAGTCTTTGATCTCCTGGCTCAATTCACTATCCTCGCAGCACTCCCTGACGTCTCTCTCTCTGTTGTTAATTTTCTCTCACTCAGAATCCTTTTTGCTGTGTTCTCTCACTAAATGTGTATATATATACTATAATTGATGCAGATGTGGCCGACCTCATTCAGAAATCGAAAGACGGTGGATTAGATGTAATCGAGACCTACGTTTTCTGGAATCTTGCACGAAACCAGTTCGAAAACCAGGTCTTATTTCGCATTGATTGGAGCAGTTTTCTCGCCACTGGCCTCTTGTTTGGTTCCCCTAGAAAAAAAAAAAAAAAAAACTCAAAAAAAAGTTCCATGTATATGTTCTTTCTTTAGTTTGAGATTTCAGAATTTGTTTCTGAAAATTAATTTGATAAAAAATAAACACTAAAAAAAAGAATATTTCTAAATTTGGTTTTGTCCTAAAATATGGGAAAGTCACTGAATATGAAATAATGAGTTTTTTTTTTTTTTTCACCAAACTACTTTTGAATTTTTTTGAGAAACTGATTCAAATGCAAATAAAATTAATGTGGAAAGTCTGTCCAAAAAACGTAAATATCTTTTCTTCAATTTCAGCCAGCCAAATACATTTGTTTATCTCTTCCATTATTTTTCTTTGTCACTGTCTATATTGAACTCCGAGGGTGAGCAAATAAGAACTGACTTTATTATTTATATTCCTGTAGTATGATTTCGAAGGAGGAAAAGATTTAGTTAAATTTGTCAAATTGGTTGGTGGCAGTTGGTTTACATGTTCACATTCAAGGAATCGGTCACTTATGTCTTGCATACTGAATGGGAACCGGCGGTAAAGATTATAATTACACTTTTGTTCAAACTTAAAAAATCTTTCCTTTGTACATATAACTATATGAAGACACATTTCTTTTTGTATTTCCAAACAGAAATGGATTTCCTCTTTGGCTGCATTTCATACCTGGGATTGAGTTCCCGAACTGACCAACTTGAGCCATTCTGGTTACTTCTCTCTCACTCTGTTCTCAGTTAAAATTTAAGATTCTGGGCAGTGCTATAATCATCTGAATACCTTTTTGGTTTTGGAAAGGCAGAAATATGAAGCGATTTACGGCGAAGATTGTAGACACCGCATGATGAAGCAAGAAAATCTCTATTATGCATCAAGCTGTGGACCCATTATCTTCTTATCTCAGGTTAGTTCTCTGCCATATTTATGTAGCATTCTATGTTTTGTGGGTGGTGTGTGGATTTTTCTTGATAATTGTTGTTCATAAGAATTTGACTTCGTGATGATTGAGGGGTTCTAATAGGGAGGGTAATGACGTTAAATTTTGCAATAGATTGAAAAACGAATATGGGAACATTGATTCGGCTTATGGATCTGACTGCCAAAACTTACATTAATTGGGCAGCAAGCATGGCTACATCTTTGGATACAGGAGTGTCTCTGGGTGATGTGCCAAAGCAAGCAGATGCACCTGGATACTGGCCTATTGTGAGTTTCATTCCATTATATTTTGTGTGGCTTGTTAACATCAAAACCTAACTTCTACAGAACTTCTGGGTGTCTTTAATGCTTTTGAAATATGACTTAATGTTTTTACCAGCTCACATGTTCTTTTGATCATGCAGACAGATCCCAACACTCCTGCAACGGATTTTATTGCGTATCAATTCAATTCTCAATTCTGCCACTAAACCAAAAATGTGGACTGGAGAATTGGGACTGGATGGTAAGATAATCTTGGGCATCTTAGCCTCTCTCACAGCTATGTTGGTTGTTTGGATCAGAAGTTGATCTTTATCAACATTCAGCTTTCTTTTCTTTTAATGCTTCCTAAGCGTTTTTTCAACTTATTCACGGCTATCTGGAATGTTAAGGGTTTTCTTTTTCTGCTTGGCGATTGCTGCTAAAGCCATACAGACCACAATGTGGGAAGACATTGCTTTTGCTGTAGCACGATTCTTCCAGCGTAGGGGAACCTTCCAAATTATTATTATATGGTAATTCTATTTTTCTTGAAAGCTGTTATACTTGTGCCATAAGTTTTTATGACCAATTGCCTGATACTTATGATTCACAGTCTTGCTTTGAATCCTGAAGTTTAAATTAATCAGAATGCAAGCTTATAAATTAAATATGTTTTGATTGCTTTTACCAGTACCATGGTGGGATTAACCTTACCGGACCACTGGTGACCTTTCATTGCTACAAGTTATGATTATGATGTCTAATTGATGAGTATGGTATGGCCTTTCCCTCATCAATAATAAATGATTTGCATCCCATAAGCAAACCAAACTAATACTCCAGTTTATGTCGCTGCAACCTAGAAGTGTTAGATGTTGATAGAATGTTGTTATTTTATAATCTGAAAAGATACATATATCCACCCATAATTGAGGTATTTCTTTTTTCTTCTTTTTATTTTTTAATAGTTGAAGTCTGTCTTCCATCTATAAAAGGCTTTTAAAAATTTTCCCTAATGTTGCAGGACTTCTTAGACAACCTAAGTGGGGCCACTCAAGATGTGCATAAAGCCATAAACTTCAGAACCAGCAATGGTTGCCACTGGTCCAACAATCACTCTTTGGTCCAAATTTGGAGGTATACCTATAATTTCTAATCCTTAATAACCGGGTTTCTTTAGAACTTTCTCCTCTGTGATTGGATCAGGTTCTTCAGCAATCTAATGTTTGTATAGTAAAACAAAATTTTATCCATCTATGCTATCATATGAATTACATGAGCTCTTACGTAGACAGAGAATCTCAAGTTTACTGAATTTGAAATTTCAACTTCCAACAGTGAAATTAGAAAAAACTTCTTCAACTCATTTGACCTAATGAAACAGATGGTCGAAGTAGTTAATTTTTCTCATTAGAACAACAAAATGAGAGAGTGGATAGTTATTTTTCTAAATTAAAAACAATTCTTAAGACTTTTAATTTAGGTTGATAGTTGGAATTCTCTCCAACTATTCACTTCTTAAGTTGAAATCATAAATTCAGCAAATACATATTACGTAAGGGTGCAAGGTGAGAAATTCTCATTTGCTAGAATGATTTTGGGATTAATCTTTAGCCTCTTAATAAAATAATTTAATTCTTCTTGATTGTTGGAATGGATAATTCTTATAACATTGTACATTTCTTTTCCTTTTATTTATTTATTTATTTTTTGATACAACTCAGATATCTCAAACTTTCGATTTTAAATGCCAAATCAGACTAATCCTCGAGGTATGTAGCCGGGAAGCCGATGATACCCTTTTGCAACCGGGTCATAGTGCAGCACTCACCAAATGGGAAATCGAACTCCGGGTCGCATACTACCCACACAACTCCAAGTAACGCCCTAACCATCTACGGCAACTCAAGGTTCTAACTTATTTCTTTTTTTTCCTTTATTGGATATCCAAACATAAGAATAGGGGTTGTTTGTATTTATTTAAATAAGTGCTCAGACTTTCTTTTAACTTTTTGGCTTAAAATACTATCTAATTCTGGGTTGAATTTGAAGCCGATGTATGTGTTAGAGAAGTGATGTGACTTAAATAAGATAATGTGACTTAAATAATATAAATAACTTTTTCATTTTTTTTTTAAACATGCCAAACCAATTCTAAATATATGCTTTATTTTTATGTGCAATTACTTTCAGAATATCACTTCAGGCATGTATTTACTGTTAGCTTCTAACATAATCTATTATCACTGCTTAGTGCTTACAAAATGAGAGAGAGAGAGAGAGAGTAGAGAGAGAGAGAGAGAGAGAAAAGCAAAGGTCAAAGTGGTAGGGACAGACATGGCTGGGAATGTAAAGTCACAACTGAAAAAAAAAATAATGTCAGATTACACCTTTTTTTTTTTATTTTAATTACTAACAATAATAATTAATGTCACATTACACTTCATATTTTTTTTTTGTTTTACATACAAGAAACTTACACTCTACACCTTATACTTACACTTATACCTTACACTTACACCTTTTGCCAAAAATTAAAACCGCACACTTACACCTTTTTGAAGTTGCACATCATACGCAACCCTACTTACACCTTACATCTTTGCCACTTACACCTTACACTTACACCTTGCGGCCCCGCTTTGTTTCTGCAGATAGAATGGAGGATTGATAGTGAGGGGATTATTGAATGAGGGGATTGTTAGTGAGGGGATTGTTAGCGCAGGGTTGTTTGTTTTCTTTTAGAAAGATAATGGAGGGGATTGATAAGTGAGGGGATTAATAGTGAGGATTAAGTTAGTGAGGGGATTTAATAGTGAGGGGATTGATAGTGAGGATTAATAGTGAGGAATTGTTAAATTATTTTTATATAAAATAATAAAAACAAATATAAAATATATAAAAATTCAAAACATTAATATTTAAAAAATCCTTAATATATAAAAAATAAAAAAATAAAAAATTTCTAATCCCCGCTCACTATTTTTCTAATACCATCTCTACCTCCTCACTATGAATCCTCTCCCAGTGGGTATTAGTGTAATACCGTAAGGTATTACTAGTACCTCCCTATCTCTCAAAACAAACACGGTAAGATAGTAATACCAAGGTATTAGTTAGTCCCAAGGTATTAGTAGTCCCAATGCTATCTCTCAAAACAAACACCCCTATATACTAGTCCCAAGGTATTAGCAATCCCAATACCCTCCCTATAACCCAAAACAAACGAGGCCTTATACTTATACTTATATTTCTTACACCTTACACTACATTCTTTTTTATATATAGTGACACATGGTGTATTACTTGCAATACACCTAAGAAAACTCCAATTTTTTCTTTTCCCATTTTGTTCACTACTAAAAAATAAGGCTTTTTGAGTCGGTTTTTTGAAGGTTTCAGAATTTTACCGCTGCAAAGGTAGTCTTTTGAGACCAAGCAGTTACCGACGCAAATACCATACCTTTTGAGTCGCTTTCGGTGATTGGCCTACTTAATAACAAAAAACTAATATTTGATAGCATTATTTGAGTCGGTAGTATTTACCGACTCAAAAGATAGACTTTTAAGGATAAATTATATACCTTTTGAGTCGGCAAATTTGTGCCGACGCAAAAAATTACATCTTTTTGTGCTCAACAGATGCCGAAAGTAGTAAAAATATATTTTATAACCAAGATATATATATTTACTTGATTATATTTAATAAATATATTATATTTAATACTCATTTCGATATTAAAAATAATAGTTAAATTAAAAGAGAATTAGTAATATAAAAACTAAAAGTGATTCTAATTATTTTATTTTATTTTTATTTGGATAATAAAAATATGTAGAAATAGAATTATACAAAATTTATTTAAAAGATTAAATATAAATATGTTGTGATTGGATTAAGAAGAAAATAGTGTATATAGGCATAAAAAATTTAAATTAAATAATTTAATGTTACATAAAAAATAATTTAATGTTAAATAAATAATTTAATATTAAGACATAAAAAATAATTTAATGTTAAATAAATAATTTAATATAGGCATAAATAATTTAATGTTAAATAAATAATTTAATGTTAAATAAATAAAAGATTAAATAAAAAATAATTTAATGTTAAATAAATAATTTAATATAGGCATAAAAAATTTAAATTAAATAATTTAATGTTAAATAAAAATAATTTAATGATAATAAATAATTTAATGTTAAATAAAAAATTAAATATAAATTAATATTAAGACATCAATCGACGATAAAAAATAAAAAATAAATTTAATTTGTAAAGGATACATGTAATTGCTAACATTCTGCTTATTTATTTGTATACCAAGATAATTTTTTCAACATCATAATAATGAAATTATAATTATATGTATATATATATTTATAGATATACTTTTATATTAATATTGAGTGTATATACTATAAATAATAAATATGTCAATTAATAACCGAAAGAGGTAGAGTGGTGAAGTGGATTTAGAGTGACGAAGTTTGGGTCCGGTCAAAGCTTCCAAATGGTTGTGGGTTCAAACTTGGGAGGAGGCGCCTATAAGAAAAATATGGGTTAAATTTCTTAAAACATCAACCACTTTTTGAAGTCAAGACGACATAAAAAATAAAACCTTTGCCGTTGATAGATTTCGACTCAAAAACATTTGCGAGTAATTCCCCACCAATTTCGACTTGAGTTGCCGCTTAAACGCCGTCGCAAATGCATAACGTTTTTTGTCGGTAATGTAATATTTATTCAAGGACCAAGACTGCCGACTCAAAAGTCCTGCTTTTAGTAGTGGTTATTGTTATGAACATATAGATGATTTCATGTCATGTCATAAGATAGCAGAAGGCTCCCTAGAGCATGTAGCTTTAGAGGAGGCCGGCGTTCTATCTAAATCTCTTTTGTTGTCTTATTCTAAATCACGGATCTAAACAAAGAATTATTAATTAGAATGTGATATATAATTACAATTTAAACACCCGCATACAAGTGGAATATTGGATCTAATTAAATATATATATATATATATAACCCAATATTAAATAGGTCAATGAATAAACAAAATTTTTGAATTTTTAATATGAAAAACGGTCAACATGTCACAATTTGAAAGTTTCTATAAAACTCTTAACACATACTTAGGTTGAAGAGAAATTATTATCTCATTTAAAAATATAAGACATATCATTATGATCGTAATTTATAAATATATTATTGTTACATTATTTTTAAATAAGCTCTAAGAAAATTTTGAGTGTTATAGCAATTTTTTTTATTTTTTAATTTTTTTTAAATTCTAAAGCTATCCATCAAACATATAGGTAACCTAAAAAGGGTGTTTCATTTCATTTCTTTGAAACTTTTTTGATAAATTATTGTGAAGCAAAATTAATGAGGATTGGACACTTTGATGCTTACAGTTTTGTATATATGTGTGTAAGTTGCAATCTGTGGGCGCATAGAGGTTTCTTTGATCCTTCCATATCATTTTTCTTGTTGCTTTTTAATGCACAGTATGGATTTTCTATCTAAAATTTCTGTTTAGTCACAGAAAACTTCAAAGTTCTGAAAACCATTACCCTGGTAGGTCAACATTTTAGTCTGTCTCTCCCCCCTCTCTCTATATATTTGAATTTTCTGATGATTGAGGGATGGTTTGATGAATGAAAAAGGTCGTACAATATTTTTGAATAGTTTGATGATTGAGAAAAATAATTCAACAGTTATTGAATATGACTGGTATTAAAAGTGAAGGATATTTTTTATAACAAAAAAAAGTAGATAAATCACAGTAAATTTTCTTAAACTATGACTAATTTGCACTTTATCCCCTAAACTTTTAAACTCAATACAATTAACCTCTTTAAAGTATTATTTTGTTATATTTAATCCCCTTCATTATGATTTTGTTAGGAATTTACACAAATAATACATTTATTAAAATTTTAAAATAATAATGCTCTTATCTAGTAATTTATTTGTAGTTTGCAGTAAGATAAGATAATTATTGTTTTAAAAAATTAATATACGTGCCATTTGTTTTACAAATGGTCTAATTCTGTTTAAATTTTTAATAGAAAATATTAAATATAACAAGATAATAGCTTGATGTGATTAACTATTAAATTTTAAAATTCATGAGTATATGAGCTAGTTCAAAAAATATTATTATGATTTACTGAAAAAAAAAATGCGACAATGGTCACATCAAATAAAATAGTTGCTTCATTGTTGATGGGTTAGGAAGACAAAGTACAAAGAATAACCAAAGCCCGTGAAGGTTGCATGTGATCATAACGAGAGCTGTTGTAATCAATAGCCCTCCACGTCACGTGTGTCTTTTTGGCTTTTATATGAAAATTCTTTAACAAATTCACTAATCAATAAATTTTCAAGTATGTTGAAACCATAGAAAAAAGGCCAGAGAAGAAGCAGATATGGATATGGCATCCCCTAAATATTGACTACTTTTCAAATGAAAAATGTTTTATTCACATAAATTTTTTTTTACAAATTTTTTAAATGATGTGGCAAAAAATAAATTAATAACTCCCGCTCTTACATTCCGCTCTTCTCTCAAAACTTTTCAGCCAAGTTTGTCACGTCATTCCAGGGAATTTGCAAGAAAAAATTATGTCGATGTAATGCTGTTTCCAAATATATATATATATATATATGTATATTAATTTTTTTTTTCTTTTTTCTAATGAATTCTACGAAGGGATAATTATTTTTGGGTTAATTATACTTTTTATTCCTATAATTTAATCTAAATTTACCTTCTTATAATTTTAAATTGAACAATTTGATCTCTACACTTTAAGTGTAGTTTCAATTTAATCATTCTATTAAATTGGAGATCAAAATTAACATTTTTGAGACACTTATCAATTTTTTTTAAGGTGTAAAAGTATAAATAAAATTTAAAAAAAAAATTAAATGGAATAATCAAATTAAAATTGAACTTAAGATGTAATATCTAAATTGTTCAAATTAAAACAGTAAGAACTAAAGTGAAATTTGGATCAAATTATAAGAGTAAAAACAGTAATTAATCCATTATTTTTTTTATAAAAAATAATATACTATACAAATAGACACATACAAAGTAATAGAGAATTGTATATAGCTGATTTACGCCTTTTGTTGTCTTTATTTATGACATATTGTAATGTTAGTTATGATTTAATTATGACTTATTGTATTGTTAATAATGACTCATTATATTATTGATTATGATATTATTTTAATAATGATTCAAAAGATTTTTTTGTAATACCCTATGTGGTATTTGTTTATGGTTTTTTATCTTTTTAATTATAACGGAAAATGAACTAACTATTCATAACAGATATATTAAGTGATAGATGTGTTTGAAGTTATGTACATAGCATGACCCATGTATATCTATAGACTAGTCTCTTTTTTTATTGTGCAGTAAGTTACTAAAATGCTGCGTTATCATTGGATTGAGATAAAATGGGACAGATGATTTTCTAATGAAATGTATTAATTTTGAATTTTTTTTTTAAGACCAGAAAGAAAATTTTTATTACACACTAGATAAAAGATCGGATTGAAAAAATTATTCAGAAATCTATTTCTAGGATAGCGTTGCATTAGGTTTAAAGATTGTTTTGTTTTAGTTGTAAGATCATGATTAATAAAATTATTTGAAGAAAAAGACAAATTATTATTCTGAAAGATAATTTTTTTCATTTTAATTAAATGGATTTATTTTAGAGCTCAATTTGTCATCTTTTGCATGTTTTAGCTTTAATAACCAGGAGAATAATATGTCAGAAATATATTTCAATTAACAATTTAGGTAATTTTATTATTATATAGAAGAATAGTTAAAAATTATATCTTTTTCTGTTAATTCTGTTAAATAAAAAATTCTGACAAACAAAAGATTCAGGATTCCATAAAGGAAAATGCCCTCACATGAGAGTGAAACAAACCTCCACATAAGAAGCAAAATTATATCAACAAGCTAAAAATTAATAAAAAAAATAAAAAAATCAAATCTAAGTCATCACCGAACTCATCCAAACCTTCAATTTGGAATCTGAAGACCCACCTCCGCTGGTCAAGTTAAGATAGAACATTGAGGTTGAGGTGGTCGCCTAGCATAAAGCAAATGCGTTATTCAGCATTGGTCTTCGGACTATGAGAAGATTTGAAGCTAAATCTTAAAGTTTTGGGCTCGAAGATGGAGAAGATAAGGTGGAGATATTCAGTCTAGTGAGGCAAACATCAAATCTGAAGGAAGATCAGAAAGAAGGAGAGAAGAAGGAGATCAGAGAAGTAGGAGAACTATCGCCGCCTTCCTCTTCCCTTGGAGGAAAATTTAGAGAGAGAAAAAAAAGAGTTCTAATTTTGAATCAATATTGGGTCCAAAAAAACAGTGCTAATATAATAAGAATTACAATGATCAAATAGACATAAGAGACAAATTACGAAATCACGGTTATAATTTGCCCAAATATGGATTGTAATTCCAGTTATAGACAAATGATACGGCAAATTACAAATACATCCCCGAAGGTTTACTTAAAATATAAATTGCCCTTTGTGGTTTTGAACTTGTTATGCAATTAGAAACTTGAAAGGATATGATGTAATTTTTAAAATTATAGAGGGCAATTCCTATTTTAAGCAAACCTTAAAGAGTATATTTATAATTTATCCTAATATATATATATAGAATGATTTGGTAGAATTGTGAATTTATCACTTAAAAAAAAATCAATATGTTTTTTTATATAAAAAATAAAACTTTTGACATAAAAAAAAATATTAAATACTCTCGAAATATTATGTGACATTATATACATGATACTCTCAATAAATAAAAAATTATAACACATACTAAATGAATTATTATTTGTCTTTTAACCACCCAACAAAAATACCCATTAAATTTTCTACTAATTACTAATTTGAAACACTACATAAACAATGCATCATATAAATTTTTCGAGGTTACTCAATAAGCACTTTGTCACATCATTGTTATAATTCATTCTATAAGAAAATTGTAGAAGATCATCAATTTCCAAATGATATAGTCGACATTTTTGCATGAGCAAGTGGATGAGTCTCATGCAACTACATATTGCCACGTGGCAAATAATGGGTCCCTTGATGAGCTAAAAAAATCCCAAGTCCCAACTAAATAATCACAAACAAAGAAGGAAAATCATTAATAAAAAGAGGGGGAAAAAAAAGGCTAGCATAATAGAATGAAACAAAAATGCCTTTCATTATAGGTAAATCCTCAGCTTGTGGTTCTACAGTCCCATTGTACTCTTCCTATTTAACTCCTAACCATTCCTTCTTTTAGCTATCTAAGGTTCCAACCAACTCTCTCTCTCTCTCTCAAAACAATGAAGATGAGAGGACTTAGTTTGAGAAGCCTCACATTTATGCTATTCATTGCCTTGTTGGTTTTGTTTTCTCATATGGGAACTTGTAGTGCCAGAAGAGGCAAACATTGGAGGCAAAACAGAGCTATCTCAGCTTCTCTGTCCAAGAATGGAAAGAGTCACCATAGCAATGCCGGTAAATTAAAACATAAAGCACCACCACTGCCGCCACCTTCTCCTCCTCCATCTCCTCCAAAAACACCGCGACCTCCTCCCACATCTTCTTCAAAATCACCGCCATCCCCGGCTCCTGCACCAAATAAAGATACTTCCTCCACCGTCTTTAACGTACTAGATTTTGGAGCCAAGGGAGATGGAACTAGTGATGACACAAAGGTACCCTTCAAATTGTTTTATATGTGTTCACAAACTAAATAGCATAATAGAATTCACAATTACAAGGGCATTATAGTCAAATTTTGTGTAGCAGAGTAGTAGGCTGTTCACGTTATTAAAAGGGTATTATGGTCAAATTTTTCTCATTATGTTCGGAAGTATTATTTCCACACACCGCCTTTTCTCAATTCACACTTTTTAAAATATATATATATATATATATTTGGAATCAACTTCCAAACTAAACTTTCCAAACAAAAATCTATTATTCAACCATTTCTTTGGTTTAAAAGTTAATTTTCATTCAGAAGTTAGTTTTTAAATCATATGATTTTGTTCAAAAGTCGATATTCAAATTAACAATTGTGTGTGAATTGAGAGAAAAATGTTGTATCAACATAGAAGCTCCCTTTTGGATTGTTTTGTATCATTTTCGTTTTTATATTTACATTTTTTGAAGAAAAACAAAATCAGAACTGTTTTCAAAAAATTGTTTGCATAAAAACAATATGAAGTTTAAACTTTTCATTGTTTTTTTTTTTCAGAAAACAAAAAATAAAAGCAAAGAAAACGAATGATGTTATAATTTATAAGTTGAAAACAAAAATGGAAACATATCAAATCAGTGAACATTTCAAAAAATAGTTACAAATTCATAAAAAAATTTATCAATATTAATAATTAGAATTTTAAATTTTTTCATGAATCTGTAATTATTTTTGAAATCACCATTGATTTGTAATTTTCTAAAAAAAAAAGAAGCTAAAGTATAAGTGATGGCATATTCTTCCCAAATGATTGCTGCATTAGTAATAAACAAATTCCAATACATAAAATTATATTGTTATAAAATAATACAAGAACAAATGGATAAATTACACTTGATTTCTTTTGAAATTTAAAAAATAATATAATAAATTTCATAATTTTGATATAATTATATTGAGATGTTTTAAACTTTTAATTCATATAACACTCAGTCTCTTCTCATTAATAATTTGTTAGTTATATGATTAAAAATTAATATTATTATGTTTTTTATACAAAAAATATATACTGTATATTTTTTATTTTTATATTTTTACATCATCTGTCTCAATATAATTATATTAAAATTATAAAATTTGGTGTATTTTCTTTTAAATTTCAAGTCGGTGTAATTTAACAAAAATAAATTACTACTAAATAAGGAAAAAGACCACAGAAATTCCAGAGTAGTAACAGGACAACAAAAATCACGTGGGACCCACTCATCAAATGATTCTCGTTACGGCAGTTTATTGGTCAAGATTTTCCAATCAGTAATTATGTACAAAAACTAACAACTGTTTTTTGATTTTTTTATTACTTTTAATTTAATAAAATTCTACATCTTGGTTAGACAATGAAAATAAATATATGGTGCAACGCAGGCGTTTCAAGCTACATGGGCTGCTGCTTGTAAAGTGCAGGCATCAACGGTCATGGTCCCATCACAGTTCACTTTTCTTGTGGGACCCATTTCATTCTCTGGCCCCTACTGCCAATCAAACATTGTCTTTCAGGTAAATCAATGACATAATTCAAGTTTTTGATACTACCCATTTGTAAAAGGGAATGCTTTCCTCCAGTTCAATGTGGGGTCCGTGAGAGCTCAGTGCAGATTTTATTTTGATAATTTGAATTATTGAATGTGTAAAACTTATCGAGTATTATATGCCTATAAAAAATTATATTAATCAAATATCGATAGTTATGTGATCAAATCAGATTTTTGTAAATCATTTATTTTTCACTATCTATTTTCTTTCATACAAAACTGATTTGATTACATAACTATCAATATCCGATCAACGTAATGTTTTACAAATATGTAATACTCGACGAGTTCTACATATTAAACGGGTTCAAATTATCAAAAGAAAACCCGTGATAGATCCCACAAATCCAACAATACCCTTTAATCTGTGATTGGACGTGAGAGAAGTCATTTCCTTTTTAAAACTCCGCCTGGTCTCATAAGGCTCCATTTGGGAAGTTGGTTTTGAGGTTTTTTTAGCTAAAATAGTCACAAAAAACAAAATAGATTTTTTTGCTCAATAAAACAAAATATCACTCCAACCTATAATCATTATATTCTCTCTCTCACAAAAAAATCAAAAAAACCAGAAATACTTGTCAAACTAGGCTTTTTAACTCCAAGCTAAAAAAGTCAAAAAAATCAAAAAATGAAAAAATTAACCCACTTTCCAAACGAACCCTAAGAATTGTTTGAGATTATCTCAGCTCTCACTTGAGAATTCAATTTTTTAATTTAAAAATTAAAAAGTCACTACAAAAAAAAAAAAAATTTAAAAGACCAACTTTTTATACTTTTTCCCTCTACATTTTGCATATTTTTTTTGTAAAAAATTAAAAAATATCATAAACATATTAATTTTTTTACCTCATATTTTAATTAAAAATTCAAAAAATTACTAAAATAAAATGTTCTCAAACGAAACCTAAATTCAATTTTCAACTTTTTATAAAAAGATGTATAAAAAAATAAATAAGTAATATGACTTAAATAAATATATTCATCTAAATAAACACACTTATTTAAGAAAGGAAAATGACTTGAACCTCCAAAAGGAGACACCCTCACGACCCTCTCTCTCTCTAATTGGTCAAGTTTTTTTTTTCTTCAATCACCAGCCCCCACATGTGTGTGGAGGAAAGGGGGGAGACAGAGGGGATGGTGATTAGAAAGAGTCTCAATCACTTCCCTTTAAGAAATACCAAACAAACTCTTAGGACAAGAAAGATCTAAATAGATGATCACTTGTTAAGTCTCTAATGATTCATGAAAATTGAACTTTGATCTTACATCATAAGTCTAGGTTTCAATTTTGCTATACGCTTTTGACATAATGCTTCAATGCCTTCAAAATTACATTTATGTGGGGCCTGTTACGCCCCCACACAAATTTATCTTCTGAGCATCGTCTCCCCTCGTTTTTCCATCCCATCATGCAATTTTATTTTATTTTTTTGGGTATTTTTTCAGCTTGAAGGCACCATTATTGCTCCTACGAGCTCCAAAGCTTGGGGTACAGGTCTCTTCCAATGGCTCCAGTTTACAAAACTAGTAGGAATCACAGTTCAAGGATCGGGAACCATTGATGGAAGAGGCTCGGTCTGGTGGCAAGATTCCCCATACAACCCCTCCATAGCCGGATATGAATCAGCACTATCTATAATCCCATTAAACAACTCTATCGAAGAAAACCCAACAATTCCGGTAATTTTCTACTCCTACCTCATCATTTCTCTGTCCACATCTAGTTTCAGCGTTATCCAAAAGCCTGACCCCAAATGTTGTTTTGACAAATCTGTGGCAGATAAGCAATTCGCTAGGTGGGAACATGCCGAGTATTAAACCAACTGTATGGACCACCTGTGAAATCTGATGTGCTTTCTTTCTCAACCATTGCAAAAACATTAATAGCTGTTACTTTTGGCTCCACAGGCACTGCGATTCTACGGGAGCATCAACGTGACTGTCACAGGCATAACGATTCAAAACAGTCCTCAATGCCACCTCAAGTTTGATAACTGCGTAGGTGTTTCAGTCTTCAACATGAAAGCTGCATCTCCTGGTGACAGCCCTAACACCGATGGGATCCACTTGCAGAACTCTCAGAATGTTGTAATCCGCAATTCTAATCTTGCTTGCGGTAATTTTCTTTGTGCAATAAAGCGGGTAGTTATTTTTCAAATTGGTACGAACTAAAACTTTTCAATAAAGTCGAAACTCCAAATTCAGCAAATCCATATTCCAAGACTTACAGGCCCAGGATTGAGGTTAGATGGTCTCAACCACCAAACACCTAGTGGTCCATTTGACGACAATGCTATTGGACAACAGACCTCATAAAATTGACATACATGGGACAAAGTCCTCTCACCAGATCATGCTACAAGCTTATCCTTCTTGTCACCCTACACCCACCACACCATTGAAGCCCAACAACTAATATTTTGACATGTGGCAATAGACACGTGTCATCAATGAACAATTCAGCATGGGATTAGGTTTGAACCCACAAACCCAACAGACAGGAGCACGTTTCCTTTTGTCCTCATTCCGTTTTTGTTTTCGTCTTCTCTAGCATCAAGGACCATCTACTTTCTTCCTTTTACTTTTTGTGTTCTTCTGCCAAAGAGTCTAACATTAGCATTAAAAACAACAGTTTACGACAACATAGGTGATAATGATAAAAGGTCCGCGCAACAAGCATATAGTGCAGTGAGATCTCATGTTTCTAATTTTCAATGCTTTGTGCAGGAGATGACTGTGTTTCTATACAAACTGGATGCTCAAATGTATACATACACAATGTGAACTGTGGACCTGGGCATGGAATTAGCATTGGAGGGCTAGGAAAGGAGGGCACCAAGGCCTGTGTTTCAAACGTTACTGTTCGAGATGTCAGTATTCAAAATACAATGACAGGTGTCAGGATAAAGACATGGCAGGTAAAGATAACATGTGCAGTTCATCTAATTGACAACTAAGTTGAAACAATGTACATGAGACTGCTAAGTGATTTGAACAAGTTTCATAGAACTGGTTCATCATTCGCAACTAAGAAATTGCAAAAAAGACTTGATTAGAAGCAAGTATTCAGTCAAGATGGAGTTAATAAAATTCCAAGGGAGTTTTGACTTTTCAGATAGGTTCTGAGTCACTAAGATCAATTCCATATCTCATAATCTCATCAGAATCAAATATTTATGTGGTAATCAAAATTCAAACTATGAATCATAATCTGAGTTAGTCCAAAACGGCTAATTTGATAAAATCAAAAATTGAAATGCTCACCTAGTTCTGATGTATTTGCAGGGTGGGTCAGGGTCTGTGCAAGGAGTAATGTTCTCAAACGTTCAAGTTTCTGAAGTCCAATTCCCAATCGTAATTGACCAATACTATTGTGACAAAAGCACATGCAAGAACCAAACATCTGCTGTGGCCCTATCAGGAATCACATACGAAAAGATACGAGGAACTTATACTGTGAAACCGGTACACCTTGCATGTAGTGACAGCCTACCTTGCATGGATGTCACTCTGACTGACATAGAACTAAAACCACTACAAGAACAGTACCACATGTATGATGTCTTCTGCTGGCAGACTTTTGGAGAGTTGATCTCCCCCACTATGCCTCCGATCGATTGTTTAAAGGTTGGCAAGCCATCAAGCAACACGATTCAAAATTATTATGATTCATGTTAAGCTTAGCCTAGGTATATTCTGGTGTATTCATTCAATTGTGTGGTCGGCTGATTTCCTGACCCCTTTGATGCCATTAGGTAGTAAGCTAATACGCATATTTTGGTAATAGTTATTGGGATTCTTCTTGACTATGGCTACATTGGTTCCCATTTTGTAAGAATACAAAATTGTTAGCAGCTAAGAGTTTGATATAATACATGCTTGATTACGAGGTTGTGATAAATAAGTCACCAATTCAATATATTTATAATTTGCAATCAATAGAGAATGTACAAGTGGACAGACATTATGTCTAGAGTTTCTTCTAGTGGTCAGAGTAAATGACAAGCAAATGACTTTCAGATCCCTAACCATAATATGGATGGGTAAGCATCATCTGGAGATCAATTAAACTATATGAAGGACTTACTGTGCACAGTTCTGGAAAATTGTTATGAAAAAAGATATGGGGCTTGTTTGGTTTGTATCTCAACATACAATTTTTGAGAAAAAAATTTTGTTTGGTTCAAATTTTTTGAATTTTTTTTCCAAAATCACTCTCTCTCCTACACATCAATCAATCACTTTTTCTCTCTCCTCTCTCTTTCTCAATCACTTTTTCTCCCACCCACATCTACTCAACTATAACAAAATATCAAATCATCCCAAACTCTAAAACTCCAAAACTATTTTCAAAATATATAGCCAAACAAACCAAAAAAATTTCTAAACTCTCTGCCCAAAATTGTTTTTGAAAATTTATCTCAAAATACAAACCCAAACATGTTCATGCAGTCTGCAGAGCAAGAATGAGAATAAATAAGACATACAATACACTAGAACATGGATATCATAGAAATTAAAATCTAAGAAAAGAGCAGATAACACTGTGAGTTCAGGGCCTTCAGGCCATTCATCAGCTCCATGACCATGACAAATACTACTTAGCCATAGAAATTAATCTCTCTTGAAAATAAAATACAGTTTATTACTTGAACACGAATCATAAAGAAAGGATAGACACAATTTAAGGAAAAATAAATGTACTTCAACAGCCCACCCATTCCACGCAGCAGCACAACCATATAAAATTTTACATATAAATTATAATAATCTCTTTCCAGTTAAAAAGAAAAAGAAAGTATCTCCAACCATCTACCAGTGAGCTTTTTATTTTTAAATTCAAAATCAGAGGCTGAATAACACTCTGAGTTTCAGCATCTCTTTTGCTTGGATGAAACAAACCCCAGCTGGGGAAAAAAGAACAATTCAGTCCTTTCTCAAGTTATTTCCAGCTACTCCTGCCCTATTTACCTGGAACGCAAATCGTTCTAGTACGAACAATGAGAATGGAAACATGGTAAGTCACATGCTGTAAAATGTGATACGATAAGGGTAGACTTCTCAACTTGACATCGAAATTTTTTCTTCAAAACATAGCTCTATGAGCATTATGATCCATTGTTTTACATTTTACCAATCTAAAGCCTCCACTTCATCAATGCTTTAGTTCATTATATTTGACTTTTTCCTTATTAAAGAGAACTTTTAATAAAGAACATAAAAAAAAAATTATGAAATCGTTTTGGATCACTAAATTCACTGTTTTGGAACAGAAGTGTACTATGTTTCGAAACTTACATTTGAAGACATAAATTGCTAGGGTGTTGGTGTTTTCTAATAACACTGTGCCAACACTTCTGATAAAAGTCAACATTACAAATAAAGTTTTTTATGAAAATAGAAGAAAGGGCAACACAACAACAAACATGACCATCCAATAAACTAATATGCTCATAATTCATCAAAGATTTCATAATTCCTTGCATAAAATTCACTACCGTATACATAAACATAACTAAAAGAGAGGGAATTTGACCAGATTAGACATGAATACCTTCTGAGAAGCTACCAAGATTCCAAAAGAAATGTGACAATGAAGACCACTCAATAACGGAGCATTCATGACCTTCTCATAATAAGTGATCCATCAATCACAAACCATGCACTCCTGCAGGTAATAGACTTGCATGCTTGAGATTTTAGTCACCTGCAGGGCTTCCCACCTGAATTTAACTTAAGCACATCCACATTTGAGACAATATAAAAGGAAAAACAATACTTGATGAATTACATCAATGGACACTGGGCAAATGGAAAGAATGGGCTGCTACAAACGTAGAATTTTCAAAAAAAAGGGGTGTAATTAACTGTTTATAGATAAATTTACATTATTTGCATGCCAAATTGCCAATTCTCAATGAGAATATTGTGATCTTGAAATCACGACCAGCGATGAGAACATTTACCTTGACAAAAAACAAAATTTGCTTTAGTTTGATAATCAAGTTCACATGGAAACAACAGAGCTCACATAAATGACGAGCTCATAGTAGTCACGTAACTGATGGGCTCATAGTTGTCAATGGACCAAAACGATCATCAAACATTATGCATTTCTCCATCACATGTATGCATTGTAAACGAACCACAAAATAAACTCCACGGCTGGAAACACTATAATAATATAACTTGTATTCAACCCCTTTTGTTTGTGCTACTGTGTTCCATAAGATTTATGATGCAGCCAACCTCAAATAATTCAGACGAAGGCTTGAGTTGTGAAAAATTATGATGCTCACTAATTTACATTTCATTTCCACTACACCAGAACATAGTCATTTGATCTTTACCTACTGACAAAATAAAAATCTACATGAATCAAAAAATAAAAATTACAAAAATTTGAAATAAAAAAGTGAGGCAGTTGCAAGGCAATTTGGGAATGCAAAATTTGAGACTACAATTACTCGTTGGACAGGGCAGTTGGCCCAGTGGTCCATGTAGTTGTCCCTGGGGACAGTCCGAAGCCAGGTTTTGAGTCGGCCCTATCATTATAATCTAACTTACTAACCCACTAACATCATATCCTATAGTTTGCCCAAAAAAAATAAAAACCTTATAGATAACCAGAGCTTACAATCTTTAACAAATGGTTTTGAGTAATATAAACAAACAGAATCTTCTAAATACAAGGAAGAAATACAAGCTAACATTCAAATAAGTCACAAAATCAACAATATTGAACTCTCCTAAAACATTGTAAAGAGCTTAAAAACGAAAAAGTAACAGTTGCAAAACTATTGAAGCCCTAAATTTGGGGGGAATTGAAATTTAAACTTGTATGCAATAAATTCATAAATATCTTGGGAATTCAATTTCGTCCATTACTGGTTGAAGAGCAAGCATCGGGATGATCATGATCGTGGCCATCGTTGGGATCATCGTCGGAGTCGTCTTCGTCGAAGGGCTTGTCCTTGTGAAAGATGCAGCATTTCTTGGAGCTCTTCTTCTGGAGGAACTCGTTGTCGACGGTGCCTTCCTTCCATGTCACCTTCTTCTTCCTGCGGTTGAGTCGCAGAGTGAGGGTTTGCGATTGCTGTTGTTGGTGTTGGGGAGAAGAGGAAGGGGATGGAGAGGAATGATGTAGGGTTAGGGTTGTGGTGGTGGTCATTGTTGTCGCCATTGATGATTGTGCTCTCCGATTCTGGGATTTTGGGATACGAAAAATGACGCGTTTTGAAGAAGAAGAAGGAGGAGAGAGAAAAATGGGAATATACCGGAAGGTTCGAAGAGGCTTTTTTTGGGTTGCTCCGTCTGCTATTTTTTAACCACTTTGTTTTGTTTTGTTAATAGATAATATTTTCTTGTATTAATTACACGGACAATACGCGTATAAATGCTGTTTTGATTGTTTTTGAGTGCTGATTTGCGATGGTGGCTATTTTAGTTTTCTTTTTTCTTTTTCTTTTTTGGGATTATTTAACTATTTTATGAGATAAAAATATTTGTGTTTGAGAGAAAATGTAATTTTTTTTTATAAAAAATTTTACTTACACCATTAAGGTATTGTTTGGAATAACCTAAATAAGTGTACTTTTTATCTTTTTACGAAAAGATGTGCAGAAAAGTAGAGAGGTGATGTGATGAAAAAAAGATAAAAAGTGTGTACTTGTTTTGGGTAGCCAAACTTGGCCTAATTCAACTTATTATATTCTTTAATTTTAATTTTTCTTTTATTACATTTCAATCCTTCTATAAGAGCATTTTCAACGGTGACTCAGATTTTTCACCAAATCTGAGTCAAAAATGACCCATTTCACCAAATTTGATACCACTCGTTTCAACGGTGCATCAAATCCCATATCAGGTCAACCGGTTGGTCGACCGGTAAGCATTAAATATTTTTTTACAACGCTATGTTTCGGTTCAAGAAATATATTTTCTTCTTTTCGATAGAGCCATAGTAAGTGTTGTAATGTAAAAAGTTTCAATATCCTTTCCATGTACCTATTCCTTTTTAATCTCAAGTTATTCTCTTTTCATAAATCTCAATTCTCAAATTTCTGTATAAAGAGTGCCGACAGCTTTCTTGGTTCATGAATTCCTTTTTAATCTCAACTTCTTATTTTATTCAGTACTTCTTTAGCTTTGCTTCAGCTTTATTGGCTCATGAATCGTTTTCATGTACCCATTGGTTCGTGCTTCAGCTTTGTTTATCACTTAGCTTTAGCTTTTCATTCTCAGATGTTTGGGTCGACCGGCTGGTTAACCGGTAAGGTAAAATATATATATATATTTTTTAATCCGTTTGAACCTTTTTTTGACCGATTTGAACCCAACAATTATAAAGGAAATCGGTCGACCGGTTGGAACCGGCTGGGCAACCGGTTGGTCGACCGGGTGCTCCCTCCAACGGTCACCAACAGTGTTTTGATGAAATCAGTACATTGTCGTCGATTTGATGAATTGTTTAATGAAATCTCAATCTGATATCAACTCTGATGAACCGTTGGAGCTGTGAACAGTAGCTTTTTCATCAAAATTTAAATTTGATATCAACTCTGATGAACCGTTAGAGATGGTCTAAGCCTTTGTTTAGGAAGTGGATTGATTTTTTGACTATTGTCTGGATTAAAAAGTCTCATTTAGAATGAGTTTTTTGACTTTTATGAGAGAAAAAATAAAATAATTATAACTTAAATGTGACATTTTGTCTCATTAACTTTTTTTTTTTTTTCTTTGTGATTAAAATAGCCTCCAACTCACCTGCCAAACCACCTAAAATATCATTTCACCTTAAATTTTGAAAACCCTAGGCTTTGCTTTGTTTAGTTTTTTTAAATAAGTTTTGAGTTTTAAATTATATTTTAAAAGATAAGTTATTGAAAACAATTTTAAAAATTAAAAATTTATTTAGTTATGAGTTTTAAAAATAATTTTAAAATGATTTATAATTTTATTTATTTATTTATTTGTAATTGAATAAATAGATTAAAAAAAATTGATTAATTGATTGATGTATAAAATGTAAGAAAATGAGAAAAGAGAGAGGAGAAATGAGAGAAAAAAAATGATTGATTAATTTCTTAATAATAAAAAAAATTTTAAAAACAGAGAAGTAAGAGAAAAAAATAATTTTAAAAGGAATTTTGAAAGTTAATTAACCAAACATGTTTTTTTTTTGCTTTTTTATCCAAAAGTTAATTTGAAAACTATACCAAACGGTACCCTAATTTTTTATTACACCCCATCACCACCATCTTTACTAGTCCACTATTGCTGCTGCCCCTTCGCCGCCGGCCAGCCAGCCACTCCTGTCCCATCATCTCATGTCTGTCGTCTTTTCTTTTCTCCTCATCATCTTCTTCATGTTGTTGATATACACAGATCTGGACAAACTAGATCTCGTTTTGCAGCGAGGAAAAGAGAGGCGAGGGAAGCGAGACTGATCTGAGTTGCGATCTGGTTAGTTTTTTTCTCTCTCGTTCTCTCTTTCTCTCTGGCGATTCGGTGAGATTTGGCGTCGGTGACTCCGACGATGGGTTTGTAGAGATTAGGGATGAATGGGAGGGGCAAAGACATTGGCGACTATGGGGGGTAGGGAAAGGGTTTGTGGCGGTGGGAGGTGATCTTAAAGGTTTGAAGGTGGTGACTAGAGATAGCGGTTAGGGTTTTGAGAGAAGAATAAGAAGAGGATGATGCGTCTGCATTGGCGCTGGTGGAGAGGGTGCTAGTGGAGACCGACAATGGTGACAATGGCGAGGAGTAGCGGCAATGGCGGAAATGATAGGAAAGTAGAGTATAGAGAGAAGATATGACAATTGGTATAAGAAGAGGTAGGGTTGAAGAAGGTTAAAATTGATAGATTGAAAAGTGTAAAGAGAGTAAAAATTGATTGATTGTAATGAGAAAATTGGCGTAAGGAGATCAAATTGTGATGTTAGTAGAATTATTATTATTATTGTTTTTTTAAGTTGGTTAGGTGGTTGTGAGAGAAAAATTAATTGATTGACTTGTAAGATGTAATATTTTATTTTATTGATTATTTAAATTTTTTTTATTTTTATTGACTATTTTAATTAAAACCAAACATCCTAGGAGTTTGTTTTGGAATTTACTATTTTAATTAACTTTTTAATCTTTTATGTGTTAAAAAAAATAGAACGTGATAATAATTTTTTTAATGATTTGACATATTGGCAAACAAGACCTAAGATTTATTGGGTAACAAGTCTAATAGGATAGATGGATAATTTTTCCTAAATAATTTAGGACTATTTCTATAACTCTTTGAAATTTATTTAAAATACAAATTATTTTCTATCATTTAAAAAATTAAGGCATGGTTTGGGAAGTAAAAGATAAAATAGCAATTTGAGTCAAAAAAAAACAAAAATTTTCAATTCATAATTATTACACTCACAAAAAAAAAAAAAATCCAAAAATCAAAAAATTTCCCAAATTAATTTGAGCTCAGACAAAAAGTCAAAATTAAAAATGTTTTATTGTCAATTATTTTCATTTAACCTAATTAATTGAAAAAAAAAATTCTAATAGCTCTCTTATATAATGATATAATTATTAATTAAAATAAAATTTAAATATTATTAAAAATTATTAATTGATTTGATGATTAAGAATCATGGCTAAACCGTATTTTAGTAAGGAATAAAAAAGAAAAAAAAAAGTTATTTTATCTGTCCTGCTGGGTCAGAAAACGAAATCCCAAGATTTCCAACCAACCACTGTCCTGTGAGAAGTACAAAAACACACAATTTTGATATCCTTCAAAAACAGAGCGAATTAAAAATTCACACACAAACCAAGCCATGGCAGAGAACGAAATCAACACCATGAAAAGGAGACTGGCCTCTGTGACCAACCATATTGCTCTCATGAGCATCAGTGGTTCGATTGGGTTGTGCAATCGCATTGCTTCTTCTTCTTCTTGTTCTTCTTCAATAAACGATAGATATCACCGTATACACGGTGAAGTCCCGACCCACGACCCTGTTTGGAGACTTGTTGACTGTGATGACAATGGCAAGGAGTTCACCGACATGGTCTACGAGAAAGCTGTTGGCGAACCCATTGCTAAGGTCCAAATTTTATCTCTTTTTTATTTTTTGGGGGGTGTGAATTTAGTAGTGAAGTGAGTGAAACTGTGGTTGGTGATTTTTTAGAAAATGCAAAATGACTTTATGGATGATATTACATGTATTTGTACCAGTTGTGCTAGTTATACAGAATTTTTTTACAAAGTTAGATGGAGATGTGAGGTAAAAGGTGAGTGGCATCCATCATATCCGGGATCCACTATTTGTTTCACGTATCATATGTGACCCATTGTGCGAAAATTATTCAGTATGTTTGGTTTGAGTTTTTTAGATTAAATTTTTTGAAAATTAAATTTTTTAAATTTTAAATATTTTTTTTACTTTTTTAAATGTATCTTAGTTAGATGTATCTAAAAAGTAAAAAATTAGTGAAAAAATATTTTACAAAATTAATAAATAAATAAAAATATAAAAAATATATTGAATTCTTGTAATTTTTTGTATTTTTAGTATTTAGTGAATTTTTAAAAAAAAATTTATAATTTTTTTACTTTTTAGGTATATTTATGTTAGGTGTGTCTAAAAAGTAAAAAAAATTGCTTAAAATATTAAAAAAATTCAGTAAAAATAAAAAATACTAAAAATAAGAATATAAAATTTTTTAAAAAATATTTTTTAAAAAATGAAAACAAACAAACTGATTGGTATTTAGATTTACTCGTACTATAAATCAATGATTTCATGTTATTATCATGTTTCGTTTACCTTCTTATAAGTCAACATTATATTTGTAACTGGCACAAGTGATGAGATCATTAAACCAATAGCATCGTTGTTGTTTAAATATGGAGCGCAGGTTCAATGAGGCAGCTTCACAAACATAATTTGATGAGAATGAATCTGATTTACACATCTTACATTTTGTCCTTTTTTTTTTTTTTCCTTTGATACATAGCATTATTGCTATATTTTTAATATTTGTAGAGGAACAATTATTGCATACCCCAGAGGGAATTGCTGTAACACCCAAAAATGCAAATCATAGTTATCTGGATTACTCATGTGTTAATTGCGGATTATATAATTTAATTTGTGCATATTTTTCCAAATTAGGAAATTATTCATTGAGAATACGACTTTAAAACTGAAATTGACGACCGAAATGCGTTCAAAAACCAAAATGGAATACATGGATATGTTAATTAGAATTTTTAAAATCATCTGGGAAGTTTAATTAATTTTGTCTGATTCGTAAAGTCATGTTTGGCTCTTATTATTTGTATTGAGTTTAGAGATGGATAATTAGAGCCTAATTCACATTAGTGGAATTAAATTTAGTGTAATTGAGATCATAATATGTTGAGAATTAATTTAATTAAAATAAATTTGTTATAATTTAATTCAAGTAATTAATTAGCCAAAAAAATACTTAAATATATAGAAAAGGACTTGCTTTTTTACTCACCCATTTAATAAGAAATATAAGAGGTAGTGGGCATTGTTGAGCCACACGTAAGGAGAGAGAGCTAGACTTCCAGGGAGGGAATTCAAGGAGGAGAAGAGGAGAAAGAAAAGAATTAAGAGAAATGAGGCTTGCTATTCACAAATCAACCCTCTGAGGTAAGAATTCTAATTTCTTGAAATTGAGATGTTACACTCATGAATTTATGGAATTTAAGTTGAATTAAGAAGGAATCATGCCTAATTGTTGTTTTTATGGAGTAAAATGAAGTAGAATATACGAATGAACAAGATAAGGAAGAAATTGTAAGGATTGAGCTCATATTATGTAAATGCCTGGTAAATTTGAAGAATTTAGTTCAATATTTTGACATGCATGTTTCATTTCATGAAGGGTTAATTACATTAATAGTCC
The DNA here is from genome assembly GCA_025200525.1 of Camellia lanceoleosa. Classification (NCBI taxonomy): domain Eukaryota; kingdom Viridiplantae; phylum Streptophyta; class Magnoliopsida; order Ericales; family Theaceae; genus Camellia; species Camellia lanceoleosa. The sequence goes on from JANUSC010000481.1 coordinate 56,974, forward strand.
CTATAATTTGGGACTTGCGTCACTTTGGTCCCCGACTTTTCAATTATAATACATTTAACCCTGAATTTTGAATCTTGTTCCAAATAAGAACAATTGAAAATATCATTAGATTTTTCAAGGGTAAAATTGTCAATTTGATAAAATATAAACTAATTTGACAAAAATAAATGTCAAAAAAATATTTTTAATTTTTTAAAAATTATTTTTATCCACCAATGATAAAATTATGTAAAATTAATAAAAATTACATGATTAAGTTTTTAAAATTAATTTTACATGATCATCATCCAAACACATAATAAAAATTAATTTGGTAAAAATAAATAAATAAATGTCTAAAAGATTTATCAATGTTACATAATTTTATTTTTAGTGGGTAGAAATAATTTTTAAAAATTTAAAAATATTTGTTTAACATTTATTTTTGTCAAATTAGTTTATATTTTATAAAATTAACAATTTTACCCTTGAAAAATCTAATGATATCTTCAATTGTCCTTATTTGGAATAAGATTCAAAATTTATGGTCAAATGTGTCACAATTGAAAAGTCAGGGACCAAAGTGACACAAGCTTCAAACTATAGGGACTATGTATGCAATTTGCCCTTTCATGAAATTCTTGTTTAACCACTTATTTTCTTACATAATTTCTATGGCTCCTAAGGATTTCAAAAGAATTTCCTCATGGGTTTTTAAGTTGAAGCTTCTAACTATATTTTTTATGTTTTTACAATTTGATTGAAGTTTTAAGCTTTCAATTGGGTTTGTTTTTGAAGTTATGATTGTGTTTGAAGTCGGAAATTCATGTCCGTATTTTTAAGTTTTTTTGTATGGCTTAAAGAATTTTCCATGAAAGATGAATTTGGAACTCAAACAATATATGTTCTATGATTTCATACTTTAATTAAAGTTTGTGCTCTTTTAATTGAAAATTTGGGTTTCGTTTTGTAATCATGATTTTTATTTGAAGTTGGGAATTTATGATTTTTATACTTGAATATGCTCGAGTCTAAGAAATTTGATCATCTCATGGACAAATTAATTTCATACACATGATCTTTTACTTGGTCTCTCATAATTTCAAAGAAATTCTCATTTAAAAGCTTGAATTGAAGCTTGAACATACATTTTATGATTTATAATTGCTTTACATATTTTCGGTTATAAATTGAACAATTGAATTTGGTTATAAACTTATGGGTTGTATTTGATGATTGAAAATTAAAGTTCAAGCTTTTTTTTGTGGATTTTGGAATTGAATTATACAAAAAAGAATGAAAGTTAAAACTGAACAAGAGAAACCGAATAGAAATCAAGTAATCGAATTGAATAGAATTGTAAAAGTATGAATGTAATTGAATTATTGTGCTTGAATTTATTTGTTTAGGTCGGACGCCGCATCGTAACGCAACTTTAGCATGTATTTTGAGGGGTCCAATGTGAGTAACACTATTGTAAAGCTATGTTTCCTTATAATTATTTTCTAATTGATAAAAATGTATTGTTTTACTGAAATGATAATGTTTATTGATGATTGATTGTCCTATTTTGCGGAACTGTACTTGTGACATCCATAGCATATTGTTATTGCTATTGTTATTGTTATTGTTACAAAGATCTCTATCAGTTCCAATTCTTGGAACTATTGCTATTGTATTGATGGCCATCAAGTGATCGTTCGGTCTTTAAGACCTATTGATTGTTCTGCTATGGATGTACTACATATGAATTGAAATGAATCGAAATGATTGATATGATATGAAACATTGATTGAGAAATTGATTTATTGATGAATTGACTGTTTCAATTATTGTAAGGACATTATTCATAACCCCTTTACACAGTTATTATTCACTGGGCTCTAGCTCGTTGTTTATTATATATATGTAGGTGATCGAGCACCGGATCAGAGTTAGCGACGTCGATCCGAATCCTATTTTGTCAAGCCAACTATTGTGCCTCACCACGAGGTTTCGAACCAACCTGTGTCAAAGCTTGGGTGGCTCGAACTCACCCTTTTGATTTGTAATTAAGGATTACATGTGTTTTATGACTTTTGTTACTACTATTTTGGCAATGGGATTTAATTCCCTATCTCATGTTTTGTTTTGTCTATTAGTGAATTGTGGACTTAAGTGTTTGTATAATTCCAAGTGTGTGAAAATTGTTTTGTTCATTTAAGTCCCCATAGCTCATTGGACGGTATTTTGTATTATTGATTGGCTTCTGCCAGCCCCTTTATATTGTATTATTGTCATTATCGTAAAACAGGCATTCAGTAATCATAGATTATTGGCCGGTTACGACATTAAACCCATAGGAGCGGGTTTGGGTCGTGACAATTGCCATGGTGGTTCCTTTTTGTATTGTGATTGGCTTAGATAGTGGAATCCACATATTTATATTAGTGTTTGGAAAACAACACGAGGGGTATAGCTGTTTGTGATTGGTTGAAATTACTACATGGCATTGCCTTGTGCTACCCTCCCAGCATCCAAAAATCTTTCATTTGTAGATAAACTTAATTTAGTACCATGTGCATTACATTGAGCTCTCCATGTGCTTATATGCAAGCATACACACGAAAGCATGTGAAGGAATGGTAGATCAATAATTATAGAAATATTCATGATATGTATTATGTTTCTTGACAAAATTGATTACCACCTATACTTTTGCTCATTGTTAGGAAGATAAAAGTGGAATCAATCATTTGGATGTATAAAACTAGTGTTGGATATGTGTAGGCATGTGTGTCATGTTGCATTTATATTAGGCAAAAGATATCCTCCTTTTTCAACTGACATCTAGCTACACAAAATTGCAGGACTTTGAACTGCTTGTACTTTCTGTTGGTTATACTAATACAACTCTGTTAAAATGCAAGAAATGATACGTTCCATTAACTTTTTGTTTGTTTGTTTTTTGCCTCTTCCATTGCATCTGCTGCTAGTGTAGTTATTGTGTTTATCTTTCTCTGAATTAGCTTTTGGCTACGTCTATTACTAATTCAAACCTCTCATATCATTATATTCTTTTTAGTTAACGACGGTTGGACACAGCTAATAGTGCATTTCTAGAGATTTACCATCTTTATATTTTCTCTCATTCTTTTATATCATTCTTATCGGAAAAGTAACTTTCCTGTATTCATTTGGTTAATACAACATACAAACTCATAAAGCAGAACTAAAGTTCATGAACTAACTTTTGAGATGCCCTAATAGTCATAGGAAATTGGGACTTTATTTTTTATGTTGTGATCGTATGAAAACATAAACTTTGAGCAAAGATCGTAAAGAGTATAGATTTTGATATTCATTGAATTTCTCTTCTATTTGGCAAATTGAATATGCTATGGAATAGTACGGTGCATTATCTGATGTGATGTTTCAACAAGTGATTGCTTTAGCGGAAGTAACACGACTTCCTCATTTCTTCATTCAAAGAAAGCTCAAGTATTTTTGTTTTATGGATTATAATTTTGTCTATGGATTACCCTCGATTGCTTGCACGCCAAGGGCAACCTTAATGTGTTTTGCTATTGTTTTAGGGAACCAAAGCATTTTGTAGTGGTGGAGACCAGCATTGAGAAGCAAAGATGGCTATGCTAATTATGAGAATTTTGGTCGCCTTAATGTTCTAGATTTACAAGTAAATAACTTAAAGCTACTATAACTTATTTTATGATTTTGAAGCCATGCATACTCATAAATCATTTGCATGTTGAACTCCTCTTTTTCTTTTTTACATACATAAAAAAATCATTTTCTTACCAAAAAGAGTGAATGATACAATGAAGCCGCGTAAAATGAACCCATCTAAATTGTTAAATTATAAGGTTAAAATTAAATGTTAGACTAGGTGGTTAGAGCCTAATTCACCTTAATAAGATTAAGTTTGGGTTAAGTTAAATTAGGTTATAATGAGGATTGACTTGATTAAGTGAATTTGATTTAAATTAATTTAAGCTTAAAATTGATTAAGGAAAATTAGAGTTAGATATTTTGTTACGTCTGGAACTCAACAATAAGTAAGGGAAAGAGAGAGACCAAATCTGAGAGTGAGAGAGAGAGTTCTAGAGAAACTTAGGAGATAAACTCAAGAGGAAGAAGAAGGAAGAGAGAAAGAAGGGGTTTGAGCTAATCTTCACAAAGTTAACCTCCCAAGGTAAGAATCCTCCTCTTAAGGGTTTATAACTTGAACATACTCTTTCCAACTCTCTAATCCAACTTAAATTCTACAATTTCATGTGTAAATTAACTCAACTTTAAGAAGTTAGAGGAGGATTCTTACCTTGTGAGGTTAATTTTGTGAAGATTAGCTCAATCCCTTCCTTCTCTCTTCCTTCTTCTTCCTCTTGAGTTCTCCTCCTAAGTTTCTCTCTCTCACTCACAGATTTGTTCTCTCTCTTTCCCTTACTTATTGTTGAGTTCCAAACCTAACAAAATATCTAACTCTAATTTTCCTTAATCAATTTTAAGCTTAAATTAATTTAAATCAAATTCACTTAATCAAGTCAATCCTCATTATAACCTAATTTAACTTAACCCAAACTTAATCTTATTAAGGTGAATTAGGCTCTAACCACCTAGTCTAACATTTAATTTTAACCTTATAATTTAACTATTCAGACAAGTTCATTTCACAATCTATCATATCTGTTGACTATAATACAAGACAAATAGCACATGGCACATAACACATAACACTTACTGAACAAACAAACACATAATTAAGACAATTCAGATAATTAGCAGTTAATTAAGATGGTGGTTATTACAATCTCTCTCCCTTAAGATGTTTGGTCCTCCAAACTTAATTACCTTCTTCCGGGAAGAGTATAGGGTCTAATGGAAAAAGTTCGGGGTATCTTTTCTTCGTATCTTCTTCTCTTTCCCAAGTCGCATAAATTCCACTATGGTTTTGCCAATCCACTTTTACCAACGAAATTTCTTTATTTCTCAACTTCTTGATCCGACGGTTAACAACCCGAACAGGCTGTTCTTCCTGCGTGTAGTCATCACTCAAAAACATGGGAGTAAGCTTAAGGACATGAAATGGATCCCGAAGGTATTCTCGTAACATGGACACATAAAAAACATTATCCATATGTTCCATATCAGGAGGTAGGGCTACCCAATACGCCACTGGATTAATTTTCTCAATGATTTCATATGGCCCAATATACCGAGGTGTTAACTTTCCCTTGGCTCCAAAACGAGCCTGCCCTTTTATCAGGGTGACTTTGATAAAAACATAGTTGCCCACTTTATATTCTCTATCCCATCTACGCACATCCGTGTAGCTTTTCTGTTGGCTTTGTGCTGTTTCAACCATTGATGAATTAACTTTAGTTTTTCTGTTATTTCATGCACAATTTCGGGTCCTAACAAAGGTCTATCTTCGACCTCAGCCCAACAAATCGGTGACAGACATTTCCTGCCATATAGAGCCTCGTATGGTGCCATACCAATGCTTGAATAGAAGTCGTGACACATATGGAATGAATGAAAACACGAACAATATAGGAAAGTGAATAACTTCTCTAAAATTTTATTACTCAAAACAGCTTAATACCCTCAAAAGTCTACAACTCAATTTATAGCAAACAATACTTGGTGACCAAGCCACAATCCACGTTCCAAAGCAAGCCAATATTACATAAAGTCAAAAAATTGCCAAAAATAGCATATGTGAGTAATAGCATATTTGAGTTAGACTCAAATATGAGATCTAGAATATAAAAGAAGCTTCCTAGAAAAAATATGAGTCAACATGGATTTATTTTGATCCCGAAATTAAGCATTCAAAATCTTTCCAAGTATAGTAAATTTCTTAATTCAAAGGCCTAAATCTAACCCACGTCACTACGTAGCTATGAGTTAAACTTCTTGGCCATTTCGGATTGACTATGGATGCTTTGGGCCTGATCCGATGACCTTGTGAAATCAGCAAAATTACCATTTTTCCATCAAATGATTAAACTACTTCAAGAACTTATTGTCAACCTAGTCTAAAAAAATTTCACTCTTATGTCATTCGCAAGGAAAGTTTTTAGTTGATGAGAAAGTAAACAATGAGACTCCTGGAAAATCAGCTTGCTAGTTATACGTTACTTTTCCTCTGTTGATTCAAATTTATAATTACGTATGCTACTTCTACTTTCATACAGGTACAGATTCAACGTCTTCCAAAACCTGTTATTGCTACGGTAATCTGTCTTTCCCACTTTAGAACATTCTCACTTCAATTTGTATCGTTTGGTTCGTATTATACATTATCTCATTTTCTTGAAACAAGGTTGCAGGTTATGCTATCGGGAGAGGACATATATTGCATATGGTTTGTGATCTAACAATTGCAGTAAACAATGCTTTTTTTGGTCAGACGGGTCCAAAGGTTCTATGTTTTTCTTATATGGATATACACATACATTATTATCTTTTTGTAAATTGAAATCAGTAGTTTGACAAGTATGCTTGAACTGATTAAACACATTAACCTTGCAATTCTTTTGTTTTTGTTTACATTTTTTTCTTCTCATTTTTTATTATATCATATAGAAAAATTAATCTTCTATCAGCATATGCTAGTTTTGATATTAGGTACATTGCAAGTTGGAAGCTTTGATGTTGGTTATGGAAGTTCCATTATGTCCCGTTTGGTAAGTTTTGAGAGTGAAGGTGCTTTATTCTGTGCCAAACCTTTGTTTTGGTGCAATAACCAATACTAATAGTTTTTTGCCAAACCTTTTGTTTTGTTGTCAATAACCACTTGATTGTAGACACTCCATTTTTGACCACCCGCAAGGCTCGAGCGCTTTGCCTGGTACACTCATGATGAAAGTGGTGTTGTGCGTGGTTCGAGATGTCAACGAAAGAGCTATGTTTAAGCTCTGAAACAATCCCAAACCTTCCATATTCCCATTAATTATACTCTAAAAATTCATTTTTACACATTGTACTACCCTGTGTTGTGTCTGAAATAGGAAAACAGGAGAACACATTGAGGGCCAGCCGTGCCTCATTGAGGGCCAGCCATGGCTATTGAAAGCCGGCCGTGCCTTAGTAGCAAGAAACACTATTTTGGGCGGGAGCCCGCCAGCTGTCTATTTTTGAAGATATTTATGACCCCTCTTGCTCAAATTCTATAAAAACGAAGTTACATATCTGTTTTGAGGGTTGAAGAATTTCTAAAAAGCCTCTACACCTTCTTGAGAGCTCCTTCTTCTCTTTCTTTTTGTGCAAGCAACCCTTTGAGCAAGCCTATCACCTTGAATCTATATCCATACATCATATACACATTCACACTTGAGCCTAGGAACCTTGGTTGAGCCTTGAACACCATAATTCAAGTTTGAGAGTGTGTTGGGACTTAGTTTGATTTATAAACAAAAGCTCATTTCTTTGAGAGGTATAAGCTTGTCATCTTCTCTTTTACTTCTTGTTCTATCTATTGCTATCTAGTTCTTAAAGTTTTGTGTTATTTTGATTCTCTTCCAAGTGTTTAAGTTTGGGTTTGGAGAGTTACCAAAAGGGTAGAGAGAGTTAATGTGACGCACCAAAATTTTAGGACATCATAATAAGATTTAGAACTTAGAATCAATGTTGCCACCAATATTACTAACATCCATTAATTAACAACCTAGAAATTGAAAGTTCTTAAATTACAAGTATAATAAAATTTAAAACTTAGTTTTAGTACATAAAAAAAATAACACAAACATAAAAAGAAAACTAGAAAATAGTTCATGGAACTTGAACACTCTTCAAGCTAACCAAGGCTGAATGTCGCCTTGCAAGGCCTCGGTGTTCCCTTTGGTTTCTTCGGTACCTGGCATAAAACGCCAGGGCAACGGGAATGCCAATGAGTGACGAGCTCAATAAGATACTACAACCCGAAAATACTCATCCCAATAATAACACTCACAATTAATGAATAATGTGTAGTAACGGAATAACAAGTAGCATTTAATAAGTATAACATGAATTCTATCAGTTGAAATAATAACAATAGATAATAATAAATAAATAAAATGGCAAGCGGAAGCAATATTTCATCATAAGGAAAATGCCTACCTTTCTTTTTAAATTCTCATAGATTTAGTTTATCAAATAAGTTTAAATAACTCCCCATGGAGCACTATTTCCACTTAACCACTAAGCAATGGCCACAAGCAATTCTGACTACCCCCTTGGTTAAATATTCAAATATTACTTGCTGTAACTACCAATGATGCCCATGCACCAGGATTACGTACCCGAGTCTTGACATCACGGTCTACTCTAAGGGAACGGTCTATATTGTGCCACCCGCACCACCAACCTTATATCACCTACACCGATAAGAGCCGAAATATCTTCCCGTGCCATATTAGGTTTCGTAACTCACTTGCGCAAGATTCTAAACCGGGCTCACCCTATCACTTTTAAATTTTAATGTATCATCGATTCAATTTTGTGTTTTTTTACTTCGTCGAATTCATATTTTAATGCATGTGCGAGTTTTAGTTTGAAAACCATAGTAACATAATGTTTATATAGCACAACACAATCATGTATGACAACCAAAATAAATATGATAGAATGTCTTAGGAATCATTACAAAATTTCTTAAGAATTCACACACTTTTTCTTTCAGCACTGTATGGTCAAACAAAAAAATATGAAACCCATACCAAACGAAGTTCAACCATTACAATATTTTAACTGGTACTAGTTCATCGAGTTTGGAAAATATTTCAAGAAGAACACCAGGGCTAAAAACGATTTTAAAATGGAGAAATAAAATTTGGAGAAAACTGATTTTTCTAGGACAGTGAGTTACATTAACTTCCAGCACAGGTGATCTATGTTTGAAAAATAAAAAGGGGCCTCAAACGGTGTCAAAAAGAGGTATGGTTGGAATGGTTTGTTAGATATTTGAGTTTAGAATATATTTCTAGAAGAGTTTGAAGACTGAAACCCAATGGAAGATGGTTGAATAATTTTTCTAAGAAAACTGGATAGATTCTGTCACATTTTGGAAAAATTGACATTTCTCTCTCAATGCTTAAAAAAAAATTATGAAACCAACGGCATTTGAAAGGTAACTTAAAAATATAACTTTTCCAATTTGAATCACTTGAAAACTCATTCTGTAGAATAAACGGTGACCTTGTAAATTCAGCATTGCTACTACCTCTAGACAGCAATGAAGTTAAAAATATGTTTTGACCACGAAACATTGTCAAATAATTTTTTTTCAATATTCTAGCACCATGAAAACATGTTAAGCTAACTCCAGTAGTTTCAGATTTTATGAAAGTGTTCTTGTAGACACCCCATTTTTGACTTTCCTCAAGACTTGGACGTTATTGCTTGTGCACTCGATGATTGTAGCTATTTGTGCTCGTTTTAGTGCTCGAAGTCCTCAGCGGAATGCCCTGTCTTTGAGCCTTCAAACCCTATCCATTATGTGTCCTATTTTGGACCAAAACCTTTAAGCTTGCAACCCTTGGTGGCTGTCGACCACCAATTGAGGCTACCGGCCACCAGTGACCATTTTACATATATTTTGTTGATAGTTATTCCAGCTGTTGGCACAAGTGTCTTCATCTCCATACAAGTGTATGGATGGATATTTCTCAGCCAAATGCATGTTTTTCTATATATTTTGGGGTCTCCTCTCCCATTTTTGAGGGTTAGAAAATTTGGAACAAATCTCTCTCTCTCTCTTGCAAATTTGTTCATTTTAGCCTACACACACTACACTTTTGCCTATACCTCCTTAACCAAAGTTGATCATCTTTGAGCTGAGGTTCCTTAAAGCCTTCTTGGAGTTTTTGAAGGTGGTTTTGGCTTGAATTAGTGCCTAAAGTTGATCTTTGCTTCAAGAGGTATACTACTTCCCTTTTAAGCTTTCTTTGTATACTTGTTTTCTATCTATTCCTACTGTTTTTGGGCTCTTTTTGGGCCATAAGAAACTTTGTTTTTGTGGGCTGAAATTGGTGTTTTAGGCCATTTAAAGTTAGGGGGGTATCTCACCCTTCTTTATTCCTTACTTGTAAGGCTTTTCCACCTTCATTTCCCATATTCAAACTATCTTTTCTTGCGCTTTTGAGCACTAAATTTCAAAGTATTTTCAGTGGTAAAAATCATGTTTTGAAGTCCAAAATTAGAGGGGTTAGCCTCCTCTCTTTGTGTCTTGTTTTCTAGCCTCGTTAGCTTTATGTGTTAGCTTATTTTTCTAGCCATTTGTAGCTTAATTCCAGCATGTTTTAGGCTTTATTTTGAACTGTTTTGTCTCTATTTTTGGCTGGTTATTGCATTTGAGTCTTGTTTTTCATGTCTTTAGTGTATTAGTCCTCATAAGCTTGGTGTTTTAGGCTTTTAGACACCGCTTGTTTGAGTTGATTGCATGTTTTAATGTTTTTCTCACTTCATTTCAGCACTTATTAATCTCTGCAACCTCTGTCATTTCTTAACTTTTTATTTGCTTTGAGGGTTGTTTCAACCTTAGGGTTGTTTAAGCTTAAGATTGAGGTCCATACTTAATGGTTTAATCCTCTTTTGAGGGTTCATTATCAACGGCATGACATTTCTCTCTTGTCTTAAACTACCTCTTGTTTGACACTTCCTTCTCTTTAGAGGACTTCTCACCAATGGACTTAATTGGTTAATGAATGGTTGGTAAGTTAAAACTTAATTGGTTAATGAATGGTTGGTAAGTTAAAATGAGTAAACAAAATGAAAAATAAAATTGTGCAAGATAGAATTTGGTTATGTTTTGATGTGTTCAATCGGACATTAATTGAACACAAGGAAAATTGGGGCATTTCATACTCAAAGTGATGAAATGTGCCAAGTTTCCTAGGTCTCTATTGCCCTTGATCATACATGATAGGGTGATGGTCTTTTTTAGGTCTTGTTTATGCATTTATTAACTTGTACATCTTGGTTCCTTAGCCATCATGTAATAAAATTTCTTGATTGATGGTTTGAGGACCAAATGTATCATTCATTTGAGATGTTTTGATGATAAGGAGGGATACATAGTACAAACAACCTATGTTTGCCCTGCTTGCTTTCTTGACAAAAAATGTGTCATCGATGTCGCCCGGCCATTCTTTCTTATGAGCCATTATTGTTGGATGGCAACCCCTCAATGGTGGCCGATAGGCCACCACTTCTGGCCTATCAGCCACCAATGAATTGTGAGCAGTGTGCTTGTGAAGCATGGCAGAGTTGATCTAGAGAAGGAAATTAGTGCAAGGGTTATGCAACAGAGACTTTCATGAGCAAAGAATGGATGTTCTTTGGGTGGAAACTAAACATGCATAGGCCTCCGTCGTTTCCCGGGATTAGTTAATCATTTATTTGTTGTAATTAATTAGTTATAGCCAATTAGTTTGTGTTGTAATATTTAATTAGTTTAATTAGTTGTAGCTAATTAGTTTACTTATTTAATTAGTTTTGATTAATTAAATTAGTTCGTGTTGTAATATTTAATTAGCTTAACCTAGTTAAATTCTTAGCTTAGAGTTAGCTAATTAATTCAAGTGTTGTAATAATTAGTTAATTAGTTTAGCTATTTATTCGGTTTGTAATAATTAGCTTAATTAGTTTAGTTTTAATTAGTTGTTAGTTAGCTTCTATTCATTCGAACTCTTCTTCGTGAGAGCATAATGTAATAATGTGTGTGTCTTCCAATCCCACATCTTTTTCCTTTTTATTTACTCGCTTTTGATGGTTAGATTAGGGACATGTTTCAATTAGCATATCTTATGCTTGCATCCATTCATCTTGTATTACATGCACCAAGGCTCGGCGCATCAGTCAAACTGCCTTGTCATTTCAATACTTCGTTAAATACGTACTTAGACCACATGTCTTGAATTAATTCATATGCCACATTAGTAGCCGAGCCTAGTAATTGCATATCGCATATGTTGATTAGACATTTTGTATAGTTAGGAACCATGCATATTTTTCTAACTCTTTTGTTTATCTTAGCTTGAAGTACTAGGTGAGTTTTTAACGCTTTAGCATATTTGCATGAATGTAAGTAATTGCCATGTCTAGCATGCTTTCCATGAGGCTAATTGCTTAAATGTTTAACTCTTTGAATGCCTGTGGATAAAGGCTTGTTGCTTGAATTAGAATTATTCAATGAATGTACGTTTAAGCCCACTTAATCAAATGGCAAATTCACAAAGTTTAAGCCCACTTTGTTGAGTGGCAAATTCAAACCCTTTTCGAAAAACAGATATGAAATTGAATTGTTCCAATTCGAGCAAACTAGTCTATACTTGTATGTGCGCATCACATGGTAATACTAGCCTAATAACTAGAATAAGAGTATATAATGTTGATAAAAATCATATCTTGATTAATAGAGGCCAATCTTTGATCGAGCGAGCGGGGGTGCTCAATTCATGATCTTTCCGTCTCGTACCTAAGTTCCCGAGCTAAGACAACTTTGGTAATGACGGACACGTGGCCTTTGGCACGAGTCATGGGTTTTCTAAATTTTTTCAAAATAAAATATTTAGGTGGCGACTTTGTATTTGGCAAAACAGTCTAATTTTGACATTTTTTATTCTAAAATTGATTTTCCAAAAGATTTGTTGGATTTGGACTGTTTGGTGTTCATCAATTTCACATTTCCCTTATGAGATTAGATTCAGAGCTGCAGGAGTCCGAATTGTAGGGCTTTTTTCAAACCTCCGAAAGGGAGGGCGAAAAAGACGAGCTACAGTTCTCACGAGTTTGTTTGGGTTTATTCAAGACGGATTAAAAACTTATTTTGCTAGAAGTTCATTATTTTGTGAAAACCACACTTTGTATTCACCATGAATCATACGCAAGACTATAAAAATTATTTCTTGCTACTATTCCTATGTGAAACTCTAATCCTTCATATTTACTTTCATTAGTGGTAACAAGGAATAAATGAAAATAATATTTATGAAAAGTGAACACAAATTCATAAGCATGCAAGATTATTTCAAACAATGGAGAATATTTGAGCACATAAGAAGAAAAATCAGTAGCTAAATCATCTAATTTATGCTTGCAAGAAGGATATAAATCATATAATCATAAAATTATCATTCTATCAAAATGTAAACATGCATTGAGCTATTGTGTATTAACAATGCACAGTCTTGCATATTTTTAATATATAGATTCAGTTAAGAAAAATATCTAAGGGAGGATAGACGTTAAGTATTCCTACCTCAAGAGCTTTTACAAACAATTCTCAAAACTTGTTTTGAATTGGTAACCACCAAGCACTCTCTCTTCTTCCTCTCTTTTTCTTTTCTTTTCTACTCTTCCTCTTTTTTTCTTTTCCTCAACCGTGGAAATGAAAAGGGGTAAATAGTGCACTATATATAGGAGCTTTGAGGCAATATTTATTTTTATTTTATTTTATTCTTTTTTTTTTCTTGGCTTGGGAACTATCATCTACAAGAATAAGCTTAAAGTATGTTTCTATGCATGCCATCTCATACCTTAGCGTGACCTTATTATTGAAGAAGGGCAAAGGAATGTTCTCATCCCAAAACAACAAATGTGACTTCTATTTTAATTATTTATTTTTTTTCAAAATGAAAATCAATGTATATATATCCTAGTCACTATATATATATATATATATATTTATTTATCACCCTTCTATCCTCTAACCAACTTGGTTATTATTTATTTAACTCATTTAGTGTACACAACTGTGTTTAGATACAAAAATTTAATCACAGAAAGATAAGTAATTTTATTTAAAAGAATTTAATATTGGTATTATTCATGATGCTATTAACATAATAATTTAATAATCACTATTAATTGACTTAATATTATGATTAACAAACTAATTAGTTGTCCAAAAGTTTAGGTTCTTACAGTTAACACTCCTTCTTACACTTTTACCTGTATCTCAAACCCCTTGCTTTTACACCCTTTCCTTTGCTTTCTAAATTATTTTTCGGAGTTTAAAAAAGGCTAAAAATCATGCTTTGAGGTTTCAAAAGTGGAGGGGTTAACCACCCCTCCTTATTCTTACTTACTAGCTTTTTTTTTCTCTCTTTGTTGTTTAGCTTTGTAGGCTCTTTTCATGCACTTTGAGCCACTGTTTTTCATCCATTAAGGGCGGTTTCAGGGCTATCCTAGGTTATTTAGTTAGTTCATGCTTTGATTAGCTTGATTGTTGTCTCATAAGTTTGCATACATACTTGTTGTATATTGTTATAAGCTTTTCTTTAACTAATTTCCATGTTTAAAAACCTCAATTTAATAATCAACTTGCTATTCATTTCTTTCATTTGAGAGTTATTTCAATCGGTTGACGGTTATTCAAAACATGAACTAGAGATCTATGCTTAATGGCTTAATCTCTACAGAGGTTCATTGTTAACGGCATAGCCTCTTGTTCATGTTGAGAATCACCTCCCGTTTGACATGTTTCTCACTTAGTGGACATAATCTATTAGTAGATGTAATAATCACCTTGGAGTTAATGGATTAAAGGATGGCAAAGACTAATGAATTTGGCTTAAAATGAACCAACCCACATAAAGAAAATGAGTTATATTGCTTTGGGTTCGGCCGGACGTTATGCTGAGTCCATTGTGTCAAAGGTTGTCTTACATCAATTCATGATGTTTTGATGAACCTTGAAGCGTCTCTACCTCCCTCTTTGAGTTCACTCCATGATAGGATAAAGGGTTAGTTGTTATTCATTGCGTTTAGTGATCTTTGTTGTCACGACCCAAACCCACCCCTGTAGGTTTAGCACCATAACCGACCAATAATCCGTGGATTACCAAAGGCCTCTGAATAGATTAGCAAATAATAAGGGGCTACGGAAGAAATAATACCAAATAGACAAGGTCCAATGAGCAGTGATAACGTACATGAGACAGAACATTTTAAAACTTAATTATATATATATATATATATATAAGCATGCTAGTCAAGGACACCAATATTTACAAAAGTGAACTTTCCAAGATCTGACTTTACAACAGTTACAGAGACTAGCATGAAAATAAAAACAGCCATGGCATTAGACTTCGATCGGAACCTCCTCAAGAGGTGACAAAAAGCATCTGAAAAAGTATGTCAACTTTAGCCCTGGTCATGTGCCGGCTCACCTACATACATAATATAAACTGTGAGCGAAAGCCCAGTGAATAATAACAGAGTAGAGGGGTTTAATGAATGATGTCCATCACAAGTTAGAATCAGGTAATTAAATCAGAACATATTCAGATTTCAAAACAGAGATAGATTCAGATACACACTCATGTTCATATTCAGATTTTGTATAAAATCATACGTGGTACACCCATTAGCTATCAGATTAGATTGGTCCAGAGACCCACATACATAGTTGGTACCAATGACCATAAAGGTCCATATCTTGCGCGCAAGTAGCCATGGTATTGTTACCCCCAAGCAAGGGCCATATGTAGATTGGCTGCAGTATTGTTACCCCTGGGCGAGGGCCACATGCAGATTGGCCGCGGTATTGTTACCTCTGGGCGAGGGCCACGTGAACTAAGGGTGCCACAAATACTTTTCAGAAAATTGGGCATTCATTCATAATTCGTAAGATAGCATTTCAGAAAACAGATCATACCATACTAGTCAGAAAATACTTAAGTTAAACATAACTTTACAGAGTTATTACTCACAGTGGGCTTGGAGACGAGCAGGTGCGGTCGATCGACAGACGTGGCACGTAACCTACACGACACATAACAGATGCACACTTGAAACACATGTTCTAATTGTACAAAACTTATTTCGTTGGCTTTTAGCATGTTTCTAATCTCTTATCCTCATTATGGGGTCTTAAACATAACCTAGGAATGTCTGGGATGGAATGCATTGAAATGCATTGAGGATGCAAAAATGGATTGAAAGCCATTTCTCAAAAGTTGCTGAAAATAAGGTCCACGCTCGAGCGTGGATTTCCCCGCTCGAGCGTACTGTAAACTTATGAAAAAGTGCTGGATGCATGAAATTCACGCTGGACGGGCACTCGACCCTCGCTCGAGCGTGTGACACAGACCTGCGCTCAAGCGGACTGCAAAACACACAAACTTCTAGGTATACGCATTTCACGCTCGAGCGTGACTCTCAACGCTCGAGTGGAAGTGCATGTACTCAGGCTTCACGCTTGAGCGTGGGTCAATTTTCTGGAAAATCCAAATTGACCTTCAAGCATGAAACTCAACCTTCAACCAACCAAAACTCATTTTTCCGGGCCAAAACTTTGAAAAACCCTTGGTAACTCATAAAACAACATGTTTAAAGCTTCAATTCAAGAAATTACAGCCTAAGAATAAACCAATTATGCACAAACTCAACTTACTCTTTATAAAAGATCCAAAACATGACATGCATGAACATTTTTTAGCTAAAGCTCTCCAAAACATAACCAAACTTGATAATTTGATGGAAAGCAAGATGAATGACCAAAATGTAGGTGAAGTTAGCACATGTATGGAAGAAACCTTTGAAATCATGCTCAATTTGCAAGAAAATGTACATGCATGCATGGTATGGCCCACTCCTAGTACAATTCCCATATGAATTCACTTAGTTCACTAATGATCTTGTTGAATCTAACTCAATTATTCAAAGGAGAGTTTAGTTTCTTACCTAGAGGCTCCAATCTACAAAATTAAGGTTGAGGCTCTATAAATCTTCTTCAATTGTTAACAATCCTTAGCACCTCCTTGAATTTGAGCTAAATCTCCAAATCTTGGACCAATTCTTCTACTCTCACATTTTTGGGTCTAAGAGGACTCAAGAGTGTATGTAAAATGAAGAAGGGAGTGAGTGGGGGGGGTGTTGTTGTGCTCAAAAGGGCCACTAAGGCTTTAATTAGGCCATTAAACAAAATGTGCTAAGCAAGGTTGACTAGTGGCATTAATTTAATCAAATTTAATCGTTCCGAACCGAATTTTAATTAAACCTAACATAAAATCCTATAAATCCTAACTAGCACATATATCAAGTCAATTTCGAAATCGGGCGCTGATAAGGCTTTCAATTCGCATTTCAAAACTAACACATGAACAGATATTTCTACGCCTAACAGCTTTAAACACAAAAATCATGCAATACCCATGAAAATTAGTTCCAAATCCTTCCTAAATTATTGTTAGGCTTAACTAAGCACGAATTAACGTTAATCTGGGGTCGGGGTTATTACATTTGTCCAAATTGTACCCGAAATCATCAAGCAATAAACTTGCTCATTGATGGTTTTAGAAATCATTCCAACCTTCTCTCAAGGCTTTCCCATGATAGAGAAGTGTGAGAGGGACAAACAAAGTCTAGAATAACTCTGTCTGCACTATTTTCACTTCAGAACACAAAATAGGATTTTGCATGAAATTAAGGCACGATCGACCCTTTTGGAGCCCAGCCGGGCCTCATTGAAGCACAACCGGCCATCAATGTTTGGTTAGTAGTATGTTTTACAGAAAACGGAGGGCAGTGGCTGAAGGTAAAACAGAACAGGCCTAGGCAGATAGAGCTGTTCTTGGACACTATGCATGTAACCCTTGTGCATCCTTGCTTACCTCAATGTTGTAGATTAATGCTCCGATTATTAGCGTTGTAATTAGTATTGTTGTTACAATTAGTCTTGTTAATTATTAGTGTTATGATTATCATTATTGTTTATTTGTAATTGTTATAACTAATTAACTTAGATAGTTTACTTCTCATGATTGTCCTTGTTGTAATAGAGTAGTTAGCTAGTTAATGATTTACTTATTTATTCATTTAGTTTTGTAATAATTAGTTTAATTTGGACTTTCGGACTTTGATTCGCACCCTCTTGCACGAGGGCAAATGTGTAATAAGTTGTATGTCTTCTAACCCCACGTCTTTCTCCTTTTTGCTTACGATGGTTAGAATAGAACATTATTTTTCAAATTAGCATTCTTATACATTGCATCCATTGTCTTGCATGCATCCAAGGTTCGGCTCATCATACTAACCGAATGTCAATGTTCAAATTCATTACTTGAATATGTGCTTTATCGCATGTCTTGAATGGAATCATATACTATGCTCATAGCTGAGTCTATAAAATACATAATGTATGTGTTGCATTTAGTCATATGCATTAATTAGAAGCATGCATATTTTTTCTAATTATTTTGCTTTGTTTTGGCTCGGAGTACTAGGTGAGTAATTTTGTGTTTTAGCATCTTGCATCAAATGTTTGTGTTACCATGTCAAAGCATACTTCCATGAGACTAATGCTTAAATGATATAACTATTTGAATGCATGTGGATGAAGGCTAGTTGCTTGAATTGGGATAGTTTGATTAATGTCCATTTTAAGCCCACTTTTTCAAGTGGCAAATTCACAAAACAATTTCAAATAAAACACGAAATCAAATATTTCAATTTTTGCAAATTGGTCTATATTTGTGTGTGCGTCACATAGTAAAAAATAGCTAATAATTGTAAATAAAAAATCACATCATGATTAATAGAGACCGATCTTTGATCAGCCGAGTGGGGTGCTCAATTCATGACCTTCATCTCTCGTACCTAAGTTCCCGAGCCGAGACACTTTGGTGATGAAGAACTAATGACCTTTGGCACGAGTCTTGGGTTTCCTAAATTTCCAAAAATATTTAGGCGGCGATTCTGAAATTTGGCAAAGTAGTCTATTTTTGACATTTGATTCAAACATCGATTTTTCAAAAAGAATTGTCGGATTTGGAGTCTTTTTGTGTTTTCACTGTTTCACATTACACTTATGAAGTCAGATTCAGAACCATAGGAGTCCGAACTGTAGGGCTGTTCGTCTTCCAAAAGGAGCACGAAAAGCGAGCTACATTGATCATATGGGAAATGTGTTTTGATCAAAGTTTTACAATATAAATTTTAAATTTGGTATTGTAAAACTTTAATTCTGGTTAGATAGGTCGAGCCTAAAAAAACATGTGAAATGTGGTTTCTGGCAAGGTTTTACACTGTTTCCAAAGCAAAGAAAATGGGACTTGCCAACATAATTGTCTCGGCGAGTTCAAATTACAACCATGTATACCATTTCATTTTTAGTTCTTGAGCATAACATAGCTAATAAGCTCTCTCTCTCTCTCTCTCTCTCTCTCTCTCTCTCTCTCTCTCTCCATTAGTTGTTTATCTTATGCACTACATAAGTATGTAACATCCACGTGCATATGTTATTTCGTGTTTTGTTTATTTCTATATATAGCTAGAGAAGGTAGAACAAGAAAGGACTAAGTGGTGTCGAGAGATCTTAAGAAACAATTCAACTGCAATTCAGGTGTTGAAATCCGCTCTTAATGTTGTTGATGACGGCCATTTTGGACTCCAGGTGTCATTATTTCCAACTCCGTTAATACGACAATGCTAGGAATACAACGAAATTTACAAAATGGTACACAATTGTGAGACAAATAGTGAAATTCACATAATGAGACAAATGTGAGACTCAATGAATTTAATGTATTTGTGACCCTTTATCTCACATTTGTGTCTCATTTTGTGAATTTCATTTGGGCACTTATTCTTATTAATATAAGCACTGCAAGCTGATATAACCAAATTGCTGCAGTTGTGGACACTATTGATTCAATAATTAAGTCCCATAAAGCCAACAATGATTTTCTGATACATGAATAATGTACAAATAGATTGTATCGATCTTTAGATTAGTTCTAATTTTTCATTTGATGTGTAGGAACTTGGAGGAAATGCCATTCTGATGTTTTACGGAACCGAGGAAGGTAACGAGGGAAAGACAGCATATATGAAGCGTAGATGGCTAGACTTCTCAAAAATTCCCCCGATGACCATAATTTTGTGTTGGGTTCCTCCCATGAAATAATTTCATCTGACACACTGACCTTCATAATTTAAGTGATTCTGTGTGATCATTAAAAATCTCAAATTTTTTTAAGGCTTGGTAAACAAAGGAAGAGAGAATAAATCATTCTTCTTGTTATCTTATAATCTATTTGTTTATTTTTATGATCTATTTATGGCCATATTAACAATTAATTTGCTTATGTTTCTCTGATTTGCCTAGAGAGTTTAGATTAATCATATTAGCGAGTGGCACACGCGATACGTGTGCAATTTAGATAACTAATAATAAAAACAAATAATAAAGAATTTATTATCATAATATATATATATTGCTTAAGTGATAAGTACGTTCTTAATGAAACTCAAGGTTTTGGATTTAAAACTTGATTACACTGTTCACTTAATAATAGTATAATATAGTTTGGCAAATTTTTTTTTTTAATAAAGTTGCAATAATATATATTGATGAGGATTAATTGCAACTTTTTGATCTCAGATGAGTCTTCTTTGGAAAACAAAAACTGAGTACCCGTCAATTGGAAAACTACGTTATATTAGTAATTCTATGGTCTGAGAAAGGGAACAATAAAAAATGGATAAATTACACTTTGCCCCTTTTATGTTTGATTACTTTTTCACTTTGACCCTTAAAGTTTGTTTTTTTTCTCACTTTTCATGTTTCAAGTTTTTCTTAATTTATTCTTAAAGTTAATTTTTGTTGAAAATTATACAGAAAATGGCACATTAACAGTCACGTGGTATAAAAATATTTTATTATATATAACTGACATCTCTAATATAAAGTTAAACTCTAATATAATGATATATTTTTTATATTATGTGATAGTTGTTATACGTTTTCTATCTAATTTTGAATATAAATTAGTTTTTGGAGTAAATTGAGAAAAATTTGAAACAAAAAGGGTTAAAGTGAAAAAAAATAAACTTTAAGGGTCAAAGTGGGAAAGTGATCTAATATAAGGGGGCAAGTGTAATTTATCTAAAAATGATAGGAATATCAAATGGGCAATTTATTGATAAATCCCATCTAGAGATGTTTTATCCCAATAAGTCCACAAAGAAAAATTATATCCCAATGAGTCCCATATAGTTTTCTTCCTATTCCATAAAGTCTATTTTTTTAATTTCATATTTATACGTGGACTATTATGCCCTTATATATATATATACACTGTGTTAATACGTAACACACGTTTCTGTGATTTCGTTATTCAGTTTTGGCAGTTTCTATATTTCTAATTCAAATCGATTCGTTTCTATCTTGCATGCTGGCGTTCTATCGTTCTGAGGCTTTGATGTGCTAGGGTTCGATTGTTGCTGTTCTAGTCTGGTATGGTGATTTTCAAGTGAAGAGGACGAAGTTGCAGGTGTTCGGTTCTGTCATTTTCAGATAGATAACCGCCTCAAGCGATTGTTTTTGAGTTTCTGGACGACTGTAGGATTGAATGATTAAGGTTAGTATCATTTTAGTTATGAATACATGTTCACTTTTTGTTTTGATTTGTAGAACGGATCAGATGCTTTGTTCTTGGATTGATATTGATTGGATGCTCTGTTTTTTCAATTACATGCATCATACGTGCTTATTGAAGGGGAGGTCATTCAGATATATGTTGAATGTTATAATATTCCTTTCACTTTGATGTATGCATAAGGAGGCTCTGTGTGAGCGATATAATTCAGAGTATATTGAACAATGTGAATGTTTACATCATGTTAGTATTACGTGAAGAATGTGGATATTTGCATTTTACTTTGATGTTTGTTTAATGAGGCTATGTCTGAGTGATATAATTGTGATTATGTGGATCAATGTGAATGTTTACATTTTTCATGTGGAGGGGAGGTCATCAGATTAGTGATGAATGTGGATACTCTATAATTCACAGTATGTGGAACAATATGAATGTTTACATCATGTTAGTATTATGTGAAGGAAGTCGATGTTTGCATTTTACTTTAAGTTTTGCTTAATGAGGCTCTGTGAGTGATATAATTGAGAGTAAATGGATCAATATGAATGTTTACTTCGTGGTCCTGTGGAGGGGAGGTCATCAGATTAGTGATGAATGTGGATATTCTATAATTCAGAGTGTGTGGAACAATGTGAATGTTTACATCCTGTTAGTATTACGTGAAGAATGTCGATGTTTGCATTTTACTTTAAGTTTTGCGTAAGAAGGCTCTGTGTGAGTGATATAATGGAGAGTATATGGATCAATGTGAATGTTTACATCATGGTCCTTTGGAGGGGAGGTCATGAGATTAGTGATGAATGTGGATCTTCTATAATTCAGAGTATATGTGTCAATGTAAATGTTTACATCGTGTTCATATCATGTGAAGAATGTGAATGTTCTCACTTTTACTTTTGATGTTTGCTTAATGAGGCTTTTGTGTAGGTGTGAATATTCATATCTTGTTTAATGTGAATTCTGGATTTAACACTTGAACTGCATTTTGTATGCTTCTAATTTTCGCACAATGTGAATATTCATATCGGTTTGGATTATTTTTAATTGTTGTATTGTTTTGTTTTCTGGAGATGGATAGCTTTATGATGTTGGTGTGTACATATGGTTGCAATCAGAATAAATGCTGCCCGCGCATTGTGTTATTCGCGTTTGGTGGACTGCTTTGTGTGAAAAATGGGGAGTTGTCTCATGGTTCTATTTCATTGTTTTGTAAGTTACACGATTAATAGGTGTGATTTGGAGAATGAGGAAGAATTTTAGAACATGTTACTGCTTGCTAAATCAATGGGGGTACAACATGTAGAAGTTGTGGTTGAGTTGAAAAGTGATATTGGTTAGTCAAGTAGTTTGGGATTGGTGCGTGTGGGGGTTGAGGAAGAAGTTGATGCACTACGGAGATTTTGCCACCATAAGAAGAAGTTGATGCATTAGTATTTGATTTGTATTTTATTTTCACTTTTTTATGGTACCAATATGACATTTATGTTGGTTGTGTTTTGGATGAATGCATGATGTTAACATTAACACTGGTGTAATATAATCACATTATGTGAATGTTCACATTGTTGATCTTTCAAACATTTCTGTGTTGGGAATGTTCACATTGTTGTTACTGTTAACAGCATCGAAGTAGATGACATGAATGTTTACATCAATTTAACCATTCACATCATTAACTCATAAGATGTGAATATTCATGACATCGTTGTTGCCATTCGCATAATCAAAAGTTATGATGTGAATATTCACATCATCAAATTATTAGATGTGAATATTGACTTGTGTTAAGAAATATCATACGCACACCTGCCATATTGTGTTACTTGAACACTTTAAGCAATATTCACATTCATGTAATATGGTTTAAAACAGAAGAAAGTACACGATCATTCTGTGATGTGAACATTCACATCATGTCATGTGCATTCAAAAAAAAAAAATACAATCTCAATGTGCATGACCAACGCAAAATAGGCCTGAAAATGCATATACATATATTGAATGAAAAATATCTGTACAAGCAGTGACATAGACTTGATTTACAATTAAGCTTAGTCTGCCCAATATGAAAAATCTATTGACACTAAATTGTCTTAAATGTGGATAATGATTTGGTAATGATGATAGGTGGACAACCCCCACCTATAGGTTTTCACATTGCACTGTCTTTCTGTGGTTCAGGAAAAGGTGTACTAATGAGTCTCTTATTTGGCACCATTCATAGCGAGCTAGGCTGGCAACAATGTCTTCACGGTATACATGCGCCCTCATGATGTAACAAACTGCAGGCCCACAATCCACCCTGAAAATGCGAACTTGTTGTTAGATTTTGAAATTTAGATGGGTAATGGTTGTGGAACATGTGTAGAAATCGATTTAGGCTTACGAATTTGGTGCTTGCTGAGGACAAATGTCCATTGATATGATTGTTTTCGAAGTATTTTGGCTTGATAAGTTGTTCCATAATGGTGATGATGGTCCAATGTTGTGCACCAAAGCTGTGATGTAGTCCCTCTGCCAACAATTAAAATTCATATTAGGCACCAACCAACATAGGCATACATCCAATTTCAAATATTACATAATATTCACATGGGTGATCACATTACGTTATAATTTGCTAAAGATCAAAGGGGGGAACCAACAGCGCCAAACAACACCCAATAACACAAACAACTTGGAGATTGATGTCACAATGTGAATATTTACATTAATGTGAATGTTCACATCATCCATGTTTGCAAAATAATTTCAGAAAATGACAGCAGTTACTAGCCAATGTGAATGTTAACCTGGGTGATCACATTATGTTATAATTTGCTAAAAATCAAAGGGGGGAACCAACATCACCAAACTACACCCGATGACACAAACAACTTGGACATTGATGGCACAATGTGAATATTTACATCATAATGCATCACAGTGTTGAGTGAAGTTTGGGGGTTCTGACATTAATATAACCATTCACATGATGTCAATGTTCATATCAGTGTCTACCCAGTAATCAACACTAATGTGAATATTCACATCATCCATGTTTGCAAAATAAATACCGAAAACGACAACAGTTACAAGGCAATGTAAATATTCACATGGGTGATCACATTACGTTATAATTTGCTAAAGATCAAAGGGGGGAACCAACAGCGCCAAACAACACCCAATAACACAAACAACTTGGAGATTGATGTCGCAATGTGAATATTTACATTAATGTGAATATTCACATCATCCATGTTTGCAAAATAATTTCAGAAAATGACAACAGTTACTAGCCAATGTGAATGTTAACCTGGGTGATCATATTATATTATAATTTGCTAAAAATCAAAGGGGGGAACCAACATCACCAAACTACACCCAATGACACAAACAACTTGGACATTGATGGTGCAATGTGAATATTTACATCATAATGCATCACAGTGTTAAGTGAAGTTTGGGGGTTCTGACATTAATGTGACCATTCACATGATGTCAATGTTCATATCAGTGTGTACCCAGTAATCAACACTAATGTCAATGTTCACATCATCTATGTTTGCAAAATAAATACCGAAAATGACAACAGTTACAAGGCAATGTAATATTCACATGGGTGATCACATTACGTTATAATTTGCTAAAGATCAAAGGAGGGAACCAACAGCGCCAAACAACACCCAATAACACAAACAACTTGGAGATTGATGTCACAATGTGAATATTCACATCATCCATGTTTGCAAAATAATTTCAGAAAATGACAACAGTTACTAGCCAATGTGAATGTTAACCTAGGTGATCACATTATGTTATAATTTGCTAAAAATCAAAGGGGAGAACCAACAGCACTAAACTACACCCAATGACACAAACAACTTGGACATTGATGGCGCAATGTGAATATTTACATCATAATGCATCACAGTGTTGAGTGAAGTTTGGGGGTTCTGACATTAATGTGACCATTCACATGATGTCAATGTTCATATCAGTGTCTACTACTGTAAGTTTACCCAATAAGGAACACTAATGTGCAAGTTCACATCATCCATGTGTATCAAATAAATTCTGAAAACTACAATAGTTACAGGGCAATGTCAATGTTTACATGGTTGATCACATTATTTTATAATTTGATAAAAATCAAAGGGGGGAACCAACAGCACCAAACTACACCCAATGACACAAACAAGTCCAACATTGATGTCACAATGTGAATGTTTACATCACATTGTTGACTGAAGTTTGGGAATTCTGTGGACATCAACAATGAACAATATCAACATTGACAGTAATGTGAACATTCACATCGTTATACACTGATGTGAATGTTCACATCATTATACACTGCTGTGAATATTCACAGCAGTGTATACTACTGTAAGTTTACCCAATAATCAACGCTTATGTGAATGTTGACATCATCTATTTTTACAAAATCAATTCCGAAAACATCTATGTTTACGAATTCAAATCCGGAAAACCAGAAAGGTAGATGTATACATCAGTGATGACATTATGATTGAAAAGCAGAAGGTGGAATGGTAGTACTTACTTTTGTTTGTCATTGTTGGTGGGTATGGATCACACTCAGTGGATGAAATAAACTTCGGTGGACGGCAGAATTCGACGGCAATCGCTCCTTCCGATGTGAACCTTCGCAGTGGTGAGATGAAGAGGAATCAGGGGTCGATGGTCGACGATGGACGACGAGGACGTTGGTGAGGAGATGTGAATCTAGGGTTTTTGGAGGCGATGTGAGTATCGTTTCGTGGATTGAGTTCTTGTTTTGGGAATTTTGTGGATTGAATAGTTGGAATAGGAATGGGTTTTGAAGAATCGGTTACATGCGGGAGAGACGGAGAGGGTTGTTTCGTCCTTTTACAATTAATGGACCTAATGAAATATTCAGAAATAGTTTGGGTTTTATGGAACTAAACAGTTATAAATGGGACTTATCAAAAAAGAGCCCATATCAAATCTATAGTTGATATTTAAAGTTAATGTTGTGAGTCCATACCTTAAGTAAATCTAAACTATTGATATATTTTCTAAAATTTTATATCTAGATTTTAGTATTGCTCATGTTGTGTGTGTCGTTGTTTGTCATTCAAACTGATGTGGCATGACCTATCATTGAAAGGAAACAAAAGTTTGGCTTCTCTCAAGTAGAATATTTATGTAAAATATTAAAGTAATTGGATATCAGTAGTTATACGTTTGAATAATATTTGTATTATAAAAAATGGATGACTATTCTTGAAATTATATTTGTCATTCATTTTTTAAAAACAAACATGATTCAAACATATAGTTACCGATATTCAATTATTTTAATTTTTTACATGAATATTCTGCTCAATTAATCCTAAAAAGTGAATTGTTTGAATCACCTAAATCGATTTCAAAATGGATCTACCAACCCTAAATGCTCTCTCAAGTTAAGATGACAACTTGAAAGAAGCCAAAACTAACAGGTGATCAGATTGCATAAGCTATTTTTTTTTTATTTAAATGAATTTTATATTATGCTGTATATGTTACAAAAAGAATAATTTAAATTTAAATTTAAAATCGAAGTGTGATTTTGCTTATTTATTTTGACAATCTTAGTTTATCATTCTATAAAGGGAGCATTTTTTGATAAATCGTCTTTCAAAGAATTTTATTCTATCTAACCCATATTCTTTTTGACTATTCCATTAGATCCTATTTAAGGTAAGAAGATCAAAACACCCTCAATCTCTCCTGCCCCTATTAATGTTGATATTTAATGTCGATTGTCATCATGTTTTGGTAATTCTCATGCATCAGGATGTTGACTGTCATTATATTTATATTAATTTGAAATAAATTTTTGTTATTGTGTTGTCAATTATATGATGTGAATATTCACATCATGTAATTGAAATGAATATTCACATCATTATATTCATATTAATTTGAAATGAATTTTTATCATTATGTTATCAATTACATGATGTGAATATTTATACTAAAACATACAAATGTGAACGTTCACATCACTACATGTTATGAATAAGAATGTGTTGTCAATTAAAAATATAATGAACGTTATTTTTAATGTGTTGTCAATTAAAAATAAGAAGGTTCATATGTTGTGAACGTTCACATCACTACATTAGATGACAGATAATTTTTCGAAAAGGTGTTATGAACGTTCACATCAAATGAGAGAGAATGTTCACATTATTTTTAATGTGTTGTCAATTAAAAATATATTCACATAAGATGAGAGAGAATGTTCATATTATTTTTAATGTATTGTCAATTAAAAATATATTCACATATATAAATAATAACATCAATATTATTTAATTTGTGTATGAAATTTCCTATGGCTTTGTTCTTTCCCTCTCTCTCCTCCCCCAACATTAAGTATCAATATTAAATTTAAGGGCATAAGAGCCTAAGAAAATAGTGTAAATCAATAAAAAAGACTTTACAGAATAAAAGTATAAATACATGGGACTAAGTGGGTTAAAAAATTCTTTCATGGATTTTTTGGGTTAAAATACTTCTAAATGAGATTTATCAATAAAAATCCCTTCTATTAAAAGTGCTTTTTTTTTTAAAAAAAAAAAAATAGTGTAAAAGTATTACTTGAATACTTAGGCCTCATTTGAGAACATGCTATTTTAATAATTTTTTTGATTTTTCGGCTAAAATATGAGTTAAAAAAAGACTAATATGTTTGGAAATAATTTTTTAACATTTTAAAAAAAAGTGAAATGAAATAATTTATAAAATAAAAAAAATAAATAAATTGACAGTTTTGACTGTGAATTTGTACTCACTTGTAGGTGAAATAATGTGCTGACGTGACAGCTTGCAGTTTGGCTGTGGGAGTCAATGAGTTGTTGGGAAAACATAAAGACACATTGTGGGACTTGAACAATTTTTTTATTCTGAAAAAATCATCATCAGTACTATTAGATTTTTAGGCTAAAATGATAGATGGTAGGCTTTTATAGACACACATGATTTCAAATTGTAGATAGGTTTGTAGGATAAAATGGTAGGCTTTTTGTTTTTTTTTTTATTGACTTTTTGACTTTTAGGCTAAAATGGTTGGATGCCAAACAAGGCCTTATGTATATCAACTCAACTTTAGAGAGTATTTGGACTTGGTATGCCTATTTTGGGATCGATTTTAGTGATCTAAATAGTTCACTTTGGCTCAAGTCAGGCTACACCGGTTCCCACCAAAATTCGGGCTACCCAAGGGACAGAAAATTAGGCTCAGCCCCAAGCCCAGACCTAAGGGGTGTTCGGGCATCAGGTGGGCTGACAACTGGGCCTGACCATTTTATATTTTTTTCATAATTTTTTTTTCTACCAAAAATGACAATGAGCCTCGGGCCAGCGCCTTGAGTGGGCCTAAAGTAGGCCAATGGATTAGGCCACAAACCGGACTGAGTTTCAGAACACATGTCCTAGGCCCAGGGTCTCAGGTTAAGCTCAAGCCCGGGCCTAATCGGGCCAGGCCCACAGAAGCTAAAGACTCATAGGCCAGATTTACAGTCCTAGATATCGATAGTTATATGTTTGAATCATATTTGTATTACAAAAAATGAATGGATATTCTAAATGTTTTCTTTTTAATTCAACTACAACATATTTATATTTATTTTTTAAAATAAATTTTGTATAACTTCTATTTATACATATTTTAATTTTATGTCACTAATTCTCCTTCAATTTAATTATTATTTTTAATATCAAAATGAGTATTTATTTTATTATTTAATATAAGAAAATTAATTCACAAAGTATTAATTCTATAAGTAATTCAAATTAAGTAGAATTCTTTTACATATTAGATTTTAGCATTAAGTATTAAGGTATATTAGTGTGACATTTTTAAAAAGTATGAGAGAGAAGTAATGCATCACATAGGAGATAGAAAAAAAAAGAAGAGAATAGAGAGAGATGCCACATAGGAAAGAGAAAAAAAATTGAGAGTGCATATTACTTTTAATATTTTATATTATATGATATGATTAGTAGGTGATCCGTGCGATGCACAGGAATTTATTCTTAAAATGAAAATTAATTTTGAGTCTTAATATTTTATGTATAAAAAATTTTACAATTGAAAATGAAATAAAACAGATTTACAAATGGCTGATAAAAAATTTTGTCATTATGTGTGATGTTATGTAAAAGGCTCATAAAAATAATTTCCTTTAAAGTTATAATAAAAAAAAGTGTATTCTCAACCTGAAATCAAATCCTTAATTGTGTTAATCAAATTTATCAAAAATCATGAATTTCACTTATTTCAAAATATTTTTTTTTTGACAAAAATAAAAACAATGAAAAATTCTATAATATACAAATTTTGAATTGATTATAACTCACGGTGTATTGTATTATGATGTGTTACAAAAAAATAATATTAATTTTAATTTAAAATAAAATTTTCATTTTAATTATTTATTTTAATAATCTTAGTCTTATCATTTTATAAAAGTGTTACATGAATACTTATATATAATAAATTTAGTTAAATTATTTGTTTCTTTTGCTAATTTTAGTTTTATTGTGCTATAAAAGTGTAATTATTATAAAATGATTTTATATGATATATATTAAATTATAAGATAGTAAAATAAACACTCATTTTGATATTAAAAATAATAGTTAAATTAGAAAGAAAATTAGTGATATAAAAAAGTTTATTCTAATTACTTAATTTTATTTTTATATTTATTTGAAAAATAAAAATATGTATAAATAGATCTACACAAATTTTCTTTAAAAGATTAAATACAAATATGTTATGATTGGATTAAAAAAAAATACATAAATTAATTATGTACAGTATTAATTTTTTCTTTAATATTTTTTTTTTTTGAATTATTCAAACGTATTGTATATAGGTATATAAAATTTAAATTAAATATAAATATTTTCTAATAAATAATTTCATGTTAAATAAAAAATTAATATTAAGACATCAATAATATAGACATAAAATAAAAAATATAAAAGAAAATTAATTTGATTAGTGCAATGTACATAATTAAACATATTTTGTCTTATTTATATAACGAGATAATTGTTTTTAATATCACAATAATTAAATTAAAATATCAACTATATAAAAGAAATCTAATAACAATAAAATCGAATACACGAGAAAAAATATATAGGAAATAAGTATTGCTCAAATAAAGTGCATTTAAAATTGCTTATTATAATGTTAGTAAATAATGAAATTTTTTACATGACACATTTACGCAACAGAACCGACATGGATCAAAAATGACACGATACAATAACATGAAATAATAAAAATATAACACAAAAGTATAAATTAAATAAATATTTATAAAATTTTTAAATTATATTAAATTATAACACAAAAAAAGAAACATTCATTTGATAATTTTAACCTTTCGTGCTAATTATAATACAAACTGGATACGGATCGAAAATAACACAACATGATAACTCGAAAAAATAAACATATAAAAATATAATACAAAAATATAAATCAAATAAATATATATAATAATTTTAAATTATAACACAAAAAAGAAACATTCATTTGATAATTTTAACCTTTCGTGCTACAAAAATATAACTTAAATAAATAAATTTATATGATATTAAATTATAGGTTTAAGCCCTAAACAGAAGTAAAGGAATTCACAGAGAAAAGTAAAATCCCACAACTTTATATAGAATTTATATTTTTTTTCTTGCTTTAAAAAAACATATAAAAAAAATCAATCAAGAAGCAAATAGAGAAAGAGAGAAGACTTACGGGGAAGAGAAACACTCTGTCGACGTTCGAATAAGAAATTCAAAAATCAAACAATATAGATCTTCGAGAGATTGGTGATAGCAATGTGTTTTGGAAAGAAATAGAGATGATGAGGAGTTTGGGAAGTGGTGGAGGAAATGAGAGAGTGAATCCAACAATTTGTGTAGGTTTTTTGATTGTATAAAATGATATAGTGAAAATTTTCAAAATATAATCGGTGAGTTGTGATTGTATAGAATGATATAGGAAAGATTTTCAAAATATAATCTATATAGATTTTGTAGTTAGATTTTATGTAAAACTTGAATTGGGTTTTTGAGTTTGTCTGGGTTTGTGAAAAGAGAAGTATTGTGTAATTGAAATTGAGATTTGTGTGGATTTGTTCAAAAGAGATAAAAATCTATAAAATAAAATAAAATAAACAATATAAATAATAAAAAAAAGAGGCTGATGTGGCTTTCTTAGAAAAAAGTAAGTTCTTATAATGTGTCACCTAAGCATGAAAAAAACACTACTTTTAATAATATATATTATATGATATGATATGATGATGGCATAATGATAATTTGTGTGTTTTGATAAATTTTAGTCCTATCGTGTTATGATATATATTATTAAATTATAAAAAAATAAAATAAATACTCATTTTGATATTAACGATAATAGTTAAATTGGAAGGAGAATTAGTAACATAAAATTAGAAGTGATTCCAATATTCATTTGGACAATAAAAATATGTAAAAGTAAGAGTTATACAAAATTTATTTAAAAAATTAAATACAAATATGTTGTAGTTGAATTAAGAAGAAAATACATAGACAATTATGTAAAGTTTTGATTTTTTCTTTAATATTCTTTTTGAATTATTCATATAAATTTGTGGAGGAAGAAATTATTCCATATATATTAATCGAGAGATTAACAAAGAATTGAGCCATACCGTTTCGAATCTGCAAAAAGAATAAATTGTTAGTGCCTCCCAACCAGTGGTTGCTTGCCGGAGGACACTCCAACGATTAAGTTAGATAACATATATCTAAATCAAACTGAATAAGTAATAGAATAGTTAGGCATACCCTCCCAGGAGTTGAAGATTACATCTCTTTATATAGGCTAACTTACCACTCATTTTGTCCAATGAGCTTAAGCCATCAATTTGGTCTAATAAAAATAAGCCACTTATATGGTTCAAAATCCATCTAATGCATTTATGCCAGAGCAACTTGGCTAGTTGCCATGATATATTGCAAGCTATTATTTTATTATCTTAATTCTATATCCATGTAGGCATTGGGTGAGCCCACATCATATGAGTTAATTTTTATCCCTCCACAGTTGCCCCTAAATTTTCGCTTCAGTCAATCAAAGTGAGGAGAAGTGGAAACTTCTTTTATCTCTGGTTAGGCTGCTTTATTAAGAATCGAAAGAATTTTTTGTCCTGTACTTGTCATAAACTAACTTTATTTGCCTTTGACTTGCATAATGTGAACATTTTTCACATGCCCTTAGATCTTTATATGTGATGCCTCTGATTTTGCAATCATTCTGACGTGGTCACTTATTTGTATGTTATCTTTCTTGTTTTGCCGATCTACTGCTAAAACCATCACATGTTTTCCCTTATCCTAGGTAGATAAGTTAACGACCTGGTCACCGAACTACTACCCTTAAGTAGACTTTAATAGTATACCCTCATAGGTTTTCCTCGCCATAGGCAAGAATGCTGACGTCCTAGTCGTCAAACTACTACTTTTAAGAAGGTTTTGAGAGTAGACCCTTGTAGGCCTTTCCTTGCTTTTAGCACGATCGCTTTTGTGTGATAGTTAGCTTTGATATGTCGTTTGGTTTCCCATCACCCTTGATATTGTAAAAGTATGGAGTGTGTTGGTGAGATTGATTTTGGTACAGGTTGATGGCTTTCAATGAGAGCCAAGCATGCTCCTTTGATCCTAATGTTGATAACATTGCTCAATGTGCCAAACCTAGCAAGGACTTTAGTGTTTGATAGCTAATAAGACTAGGGCTTACTTATTTTTTCGATACTTAGCTCGGCTAAGGCTTACTTAATTTCTGATGCCTAGTAAGACTAGGGCTTACTCATTTTTTGATGCCTAGCTCGTCTAGGGCTTACTCAATTTTCAATGCCTCGCGCGGCTAGGGCTTAATCATTCTCCGATGTGCCTAGCCTAGCTAGGGCTTTTTCGCTATTTGCCCCAAAGTTTAGGAAGTCTAGGGCTTACGGCAGACTAGGTTTTAGTAGAAGACATTTGTAGGTTATTTCCTTGCCCTAGGCAAGAGATCGACAATCTAATCACCAAAGTACTGTCCCTTGGACAAGTTTTAGTAGAAAACCTTCGTATGTTATTTCCTTGCCCTGGGCAAGAGATTAAAGACCTATTCGCCGAAGTACTGTCCCTTGGACATGTTTTAGTAGAAAACCTTCGTAGGTTTGTTCCTTGCCCTAGGCAAAAGATAGGTAACCTAGTCGCCAGAGTACTGTCTCTTAGACAGGTTTTAGTAGAAAACCTTCATAGATTTATTCTTTGCCCTGGGCAAGAGATCGATAACCTAGTCGCAGAAGTACTATCCCTTGGATAGGTTTTAGTAGAAAACCTTCACAGGTTTGTTCCTTGCTCTAGGTAAGAGATCGATAACCTAGTCGCCGTAGTATTGTCCCTTGGACAAGTTCTAGTAAAAAACCCTCATACATTTGTTCCTTGCCCTAGGCAAAAGATCGACAACCTAGTCGCTGAAGTACTGTCTCATGGATAGGTTTTAGTAAAAAAAACCCTTGTAGGTTTGTTCCTTGCCCTAGGCAAGAGATTGGCAACCTAGTTGCCGAAATACTGTCCTTTGGACAGGTTTTCCATCGATTATGGCAAAAACTACTTATTTCCTATTGGATGATTGGATTCTATAGCTAGTCTCGCTATTGTAAAGCGGAGTTAGGCCTCCACTTCATCCCCTTCTTTGTGAGTTTCTCTTTTACTACGGAGTTTTTCTATTTCTTCTGAATACTAATTTCTTCAAGTTTTGTGAATGGAACGCTGTCTCTGAACAATCTTTTGAACATCAATCTTAGGTGTAAGGGACCTTTAATATCGTTACAGTTTTTACCAATTCCGTTCTGGTGCTTTCTTTCTGGTTTCCAAAAATCAGGAGCGAGATCGTGCCCTTGCTTAGGTGCTTCTTGGGTTTTCTCCAATAAACAAAGAAGATATAGTCATGGTTCTAGGAGGTAGGGAATTTGCTTCTCTTGACTGCCTAGATGATGCCGCTACTGTGCCTTGAGTGTCAGGTACAGGTCATTATTCTTCAGCTTTGAAATTTTTTCTTTTGCATATTACTTCTACAAGTAGCATATTCTGACCATGGCTCTTTTATTTTCTCAACCAAACGGCAGATCAACACCAATTGCCATAACAAATCATGGGGTACAAACCTTTTAACTCTGCAACTGTTTGGAGGTTTAAATAAGCTACTTCCTGATTAATGAAAGGGCTAATAGATCTCTATCTCTCTAGGGTAGCTCTTGCCCTACCCCCCTTTACCTCCATTTTTTTCATTGAGACAGTTGAAGTGCCTTAAAAGAAAAAATTGTTGTTGTCACTTCTGCTGAGAGAGTCCAATCGTCCCAGTGACACCGAACAAATTGTTGAAGAAGCCTTGTCAATTTTAGTAGACATTGTGTCATTAGATTCCTTTGAACCAGTTATAGCAGGTTTGCTCTGTTCCAAAAGGCAAACCAATTTGTCCCCAATGACATTCTGAAAGGCAAACCAAGGGGGCGTTTGTAGATCGGTGGAATGCCTTTATGAGGAAACACCTCCTTCGAACTGCCGACGTTATGAACAAGTAGAGGCCACAGCTAAGGCCCCAGATGAATACTTTTTCCAGCTGATGATAGGAGATCGTTAACCACGGCCCATTTTAGAATCTTTGGCGTTATCGCCATAGCTTAAAGCATGCGCATTGCACAGGATATCTGCCTTTTGGAAAGGCAATCTGATCAGGAGATCTTTGGTCAGAATATTCAAAACATAGTCATGGTAAGCCTTTTGTGGTTCGACGTTCTTTATCTTTATTAAGTTCTTTCGAATTGTGATTTGGTTGAATGTTTATGCCTTAACCTAAGCATAGGTCTTCAATTTGGAGTTTTGTATGCATGACAAAACTTCACGTTCTTTGTATTGTCTACAATGCTAAACAACATTTGTTCTTTTCAAGTAGATATTGCTGAATAGCTTCTTAGATACGAGATCTTATCAGAAGATGTGAATGATTGCCTCAGTATTTTGATTGTTGAAGCCAAGAGATTTAGCCATCTCATGGATGCACTTAATGACGTCCGATTTGTGCTTGACATGGATCACATTCGATAGTTGTGGTTACTGAAGCTGTATGTTATGGACATAGTCCATCTTGCTGAATTAATAAAGATGGTCGATGTGAATGATTACCTCAGCATTTTGATTGTTGAAGCCAAGAGATTTAGCTATCTCGTGGATGCATTTAACGACGTCCGATTTGTGCCTAACATAGATCATGTTTGATAGTTGTGGCTACTGAAGCTATATGTTGTGGACATAATCCATCATGCTAAATTAATAAAGATGGCCGAGAAACTATCGTTGAACCACAAGGTGGCAACGATCAGTTGCTGTTTTGAACCCATAAGATATGGCCATGATTGCAACAAGTTAAATACCATTCTTTAAGAAATTTGAAAGTTTGTAAAACGTTGTCGAGATTTCATGGGACTCGGGTCTTCTGTGCTTGAGTTGTTACTGGATGACATGTTGCATTCACAATGGATCTAGGTTGTTGGGACGCATAATGAGATGGGCATGAGGGAGTTCATTTGGCTAGTTGAATTTCGGCACAAAATGACAACTATGAGAGCACATAGAATAATGCTCAGTACTTCAGATGAGGTCCAGCCAAGTTGCTAGGTTGCTGAACAATCTTTCTTTTTATATTTGCAAAAGTCTGTCAAACAATTTTAATATTCAGTTGTGAATCATCTTGCCGAGCTGAGGCATAAAGAAAACGGCCATCCTCGACAAAGTTTTTGAGTTTTCTATGATGAAGTTCCATAGACCATATTTTGCCAAATCAACAAAGTCGTGGTTGGAAGGTACTCCCAAGCAACTTTTGCTTGCCTTGGCTTTCATGTAGTTGAGATATGTAATTACATTGTCAAGCTTAGCCATCATGTAGTTAAGATACGACATAGTGACTGTAACGTGCCCAAAATAATCAGAATAAACCCATCTCATAAGAGGAAATAAAGTTGAGACAAAATACTTTCATTAATCAGAGTTGATATACAAAATGTGACACATGCCTTATACATCCATAAATGATTCATCTTGAATCTACAGTGTGCTTGTTTGGTGACTTAAATTTTTATTTATTTCAAATTTTAATTTAAGCTATTTTGATGTATTTGGTTTAGCTTATAGCTTTTTGAAAGTCAGAAATCAGCTTATTCTTTGAGTGGGGCAGGAGATACTTAATTTATAAGTCAGAAATTAGCTTATGTTCATAGTTATAAGCTATAAGCTGTTTAGGCATAAGCTATAAGCACTTTCCCACAGCTCTACCAAACAGGGCCAGTATGTGTTACAAACAATAATAAGAAATGAAAGCTAACAGATATCCAAATGCCCTAAAAGCTTACATCTCTCCAGGACCGGGCTTGGTTACATCAAAATGAGTTAGAAGATCAATGCACATAAAGTGCTCGGCTTGAAAAGAAAATAAATACAAAATGAACAAAAGTGAGCTTCAGCTCCACAGTTCTCTCAAGCTAAGTCCTTGGCGGAGGCATATCACCTGCACTTAAAAATGGTTTTTCCCAATAGGGTGAGCCAAAGCCCAGTAGAAACAATCTAACACAATATATAAATCTTAACAAAGATATAAATGTGACATGTATATACAATGCATACCACTAAATAATTTACAATTCTCTTGGGACCCATGTCATACCAAGTCTTGTATCATAATTCATGTTATCTTAATCCCCAAGCCCGGGTTAAGGAGGAGGGTTGTGTGTTAGGTAGCCGACAGTCAACACGTAAAAAAAGCCGTTCGGATCCCTTATGACAATGAATCCTACTTTGAATCATTTAAATGCTAAGTCATTTCCCTCAAGTGATGCGTTACGCCTGCCTCTGGGTGTTTCAAAAAATGAGAAAGGGACGCCGCATCAACACCTAGGTGCAGTGAAAAATGGGCAAAGGTTCCCATGTTTCTCTAGACAAGCGCAGGTAAAGAAGCTAGTTCAAAACTATAGGTTTAGGGTAGCCACTTGGAACATAGGAACCTTAACTAGTAAAATGATGGAATTGGTAGCTGTTATGATTAGGAGGAGAGTTAGTATAGCTTGCGTACAAGAAACTAAATGGACGGGTGAGAAAGCTAGGGAAATTGAGGATACTGGTTTTAAACTGTATTATAGTGGTAATGATAGACGCAGGAATGCGGTAGGAATCATAATTGCCAAGGGTCTTGTGGAAAATGTAGTGGCGGTCATTAGTTAAACAAGTTATTGGAGAGAATATAGTAAACGTTATTAGTGCATACGCCCCTCAAGTAAGATTAGATGATCAGACTAAGAGGGATTTTTGGGAGCAAATGGATGAAATCTTACAGGAGATACCCGTAGGAGAGAACCTGGTTATAGTTAGAGATTTTAATGGCCATGTAGGCATAGATAAACTAAGCTATGAAAGGGTGCATGGTGGATACGGTTTTGGTGACAGAAATGAGACTGGAGAGAGTATCTTAGATTTTGTATTGGCTTCTGACCTGGTGGTGGCCAATACTATGCATAAGAAAATGGAGGAGCATTTGATAACCTTTAAGAGTGGGTCAGTTAAGAGCCAAATAAATTACTTCTTAGTGAGACCAGTGGACTGCCTAAAATGCAATGATTGTAAGGTGATTTCTAGAGAGAGCTTGGCCTCTCAACAAAGGATTTTGGTACTAGATTTATATTTTAAAGGGCAATACCAAGCTAGGAAGGATTGTGGGCGTCGTAGGACGAGATGGTGGGACTTAAAAGGGGATGAACTAGAAATATTTAAGAATAGAATCGTTAAGGAAGGTACTTGGGACTTGAAAGATGATGCTAACACTATGTGGAACTTGATGGCTAATTGGATGAGGAGAATATCAAGGAAGTACTTGGAGAGTCGAAGGAATAGGGCTTCTAGGGAAACTTAGTGGTAGAGAGAAGAGGTGCAAGTGGTAGTTAAGGCAAAAAAAAGAGTGCTTTAAAAAGTGGCAGAAGGACAGAACCGAGGAAAATCTTAAGAGCCATAAATTGGCTAATAAGGAGGTCAAGAAAGTAGTAAGAGAGGCTAATTTGAAAGCTTATGATGACCTATACACTAGACTAGATAGTAAGGGGGAGAGAAGAGGGTATACAAACTTTCTAGGATACAGAAGAGGAAAACAAGAGATTTTAATCAAGTTAAGAGCATTAAGAGTGAGGATTCTAAGGTATTGGTGAAGGATGAAGAGATTAAAGAAAAATGGAAGAATAATTTTCAGAAACAATTAAATAAGGAACATGGAGGAACGACAGTATAAGAAGAAATAACTAGAAATACGATAAACCAAGACTATAGGTTCTATCGCAGATTAGGAGCTTTGAAGTGGAGATTGCACTTAAAAAGTTGAAATCAAATACGACTTTAGGACTTGATGATATCTCTATTGAAGCTTGGAAGTGTTTGGGTAAAAAGAGGGTTGCTTGGTTGACTAGGTTGTTTAGCAAAGTTTTATTGACTAGGAATATGCCAGATGAATAGAGAAAGAGTATTTTAGTGTCAATTTATAAGAATAAAAGAGATGTCTAGAATTGCAACAACTATAGAAGAATCAAACTAATGTGTCATATAATGAAAGTGTGGGAGAGGGTGATGGAACGCCGATTGCGAGACATAACAGAGGTGTCAGAGAATCAATTTGGGTTTATGCCTAGTAGGTCAACAATGGAAGCAATCTATCTTTTGAGAAGAGTAATAAAAAAGTAGAGAGAAAAGAAAAGAGACATTTATATGGTGTTTATCAACCTTGAGAAAACATATGATAGAGTGCCCCAGAATATATTATGATGGGTATTAGAGAAGAAAGGGGTGACAAAAGGTTACATTGATGTGATTAGAGACATGTATGAAGGGGTGGTGACCACTATTAGATCGCCTGCTGGAAAGACAAATGAATTTCCTATCACTGTAGGGTTACACCAAGTATCTACCTTAAGTTCTTATCTTTTTGCTTTAGTTATGGATGAGTTGATGAGAAATATTTAAGATGACATGCCATGGTATATGCTTTTTGCAGATGATATCGTGCTAGTGGATGAGACTAGAGAAGGAGTTAACACAAAGTTAGAGATTTGGAGAAAAGCTCTTGAATCTAAAGGTTTTCGGATAAGCAGAACTAAAACAGAGTACATGGAGTGTAAATCTAATAACAGTAATAATAAAAACAGAGGAGTAATGAGGATTGAGAACCAAGAACTGCCTAAGAGTGAACATTTTTGTTATTTAGGGTTGATTATCACAGTATTGGAGATTGATGCGGATGTGGCCCATAAGATTAAGACGGGATAGTGTAAGTGGAGAAGTGCGTCTGGGGTACTGTGCGATAAACGAATACCCACTAGAATAAAAGGTAAGTTTTATAGAACGGTTATTAGACTAACGATGTTGTATGGGATGGAGTGTTGGGCAACCAAGAAACAACATGTAGATAAGATGAGTGTAACTAAAATAAGGATGCTAAGGTGGATGTGTGGCAAGACTAGACAAGACAAAATTAGGAACGAATGTATTCGAGAATGGGTAGGAATAGCACCAATAGAAGATAAGTTGAGAGAGAATCGATTGAGATGGTTTGGTCATATTCAATGGAGACCAACAAAGGCAGTAGAAAAGAGATGCGATGCTGTAAGGGTAGATGGAAAGGTTAGGGGATGGGGTAAACCTAGATTAACGTTGGCTAGCGTTGTAAATAGAGATATAGATCTACTTAATTTGACTAATGAAATGGCCTTTGATAGGGCCGCGTGGAGAAGAAGGATTCATGTAGCCAACCCCATTTGATGGAACTTAAGGCTTTGTTTGGTTTGGTTTGGCTTACAAATAATCATACTTAGGATACAACTCAAAGGTTCTCAAATCAATATAGTCATCACACAAACACTTCTATTTGTCATTTTACGTAAATTTCATTCAAGGAATCGACACCCATGTATATACAATGTTTTGAGACTTTCACCGGATACACAAGCCAACTTAATTCAATGGAGTACATCCCATTTCTCCTCACAAATATGAAGTACATCATATTTCTCCTATTAAACATCATACATATACAATGTATTAAAAACACAGTTATATTCAATGACAACTATTAAGAGATTAGTTTCAATTCACCTTATCCTCATTTAGTTGCTACAACACTCATGACTATTCTCCACCGATAGCCCAAAATAGATATTTATAAACAGATATACAATCTTTACAACAGATAAATTATTCAACTTTCCATAAGTGCGAGGTAATACATTTCTAACTCCACTATTTATATAAATATCCATCCAATTTCATAATTCCAATACCAATCCCATATTTATACAAAATAATTATTCAAGACATTTTATGGCAAAACCCTCACTTTTTTTCCAATTTCATCCCAAATACTAAAACCAATCATTTTAACATCACACTAGCTCATATTTACTCCCATAACCATTTTCAACACATTCATTCAAAACCCCTTTTGATTTTAGACCAAAACCCTAGGTTTGTTCAAAATCCTCCAAATCCCTACATTTATTTACATAACCACAAATACCTAAATTAAAACTCATAGGAGAGTGTAGAAAGTCCCTACCTTAAGCTTAGAAGACTAAGGGAAAAGTGGAGAAATTCCAAGGATGCCGAGACTAAGATTTATTCGAATAAAAACGTAGCTCTTGAAGTGCTCTATCTTTTTAACAAAGGTATAAGGATGGAGAAATCACTAGATCTAAATGAAAAGTAGAGAGAATGTAGGTTTTAGAGAGAGAGAGGGTCTCAACTTTAGTGTTTGGAGAGAAATAGATCTAAAAAAGTAATGTGAAATGACCTTTTTAAGAACTGATATACGCATAGTTCGCTTGAGCGTAAGAAGTGACGCTCGAACGTTAGACACAATAAATTATTCCGCTCGAGCGTAGAATATACACATCCAGTAGTTTTGCAGACAATAAACCAACACTTGAGTGCAAAAAAGGCTACTCGAGCACAGAAAAGACCGCTTGAGTGTTGAATACACTCTCCTAGTAGTTTTGTAAACCTGCAAAAGTACTAAGAGTTTGCAAAGCCCGCTTGAGCGCAAGAAGTGTCGCTTGAGCGGAAGAGCAAAATTCTAGGCAATTAGAGTTGGGAAACCAAACAACCAACCTATCCTAAACACAACCACAACAATCCAATAGCCAAGTTTGAGGAAAAAGAAGGTAAGCAAGACATATTCAGCAGTATGAAATTAAGAAACCCGAGTCCAGAATACAACAAGGGTTGGGTCAAAACCGGAATAGCTATAGTGACGTCGAGGATACTAAAATGGTGTCGAGCAAATGGAGGGCTGCAAATGTTGAGAAGTGTCGCTGAACTATATGGACAATTGTAATATTAGGCCAATGGCCAATTTTCATGTTTCTCACCACTAGGACGTTGGCTCTTTGAGTCGGCTTCCGCTGCTCATCATAAATGTGCCATTTTGAAGCCGATTTCAACAATTTCAAATCTTCAAATCTCCTTTTGACATGTCGGTGAGATTAATTATTGGATAGGTTAATGGCTTTTTATGAGTACCAAGCTTGCTTGTTTGATCTTGGAATAATTACCGTTTGCTTTTAACATTGTATTTGGTTTGTACTATGACAACTCTAGTCCGTGGCCAAGGATTTTATTGGTGAGTTAAATTGCCAAGTAGCTTTATAAGGAGTGTTCCAAACAATTCTTCGCTGAAAAGTTTCACTTGTTCTAGTGAAAGAAAGTGTAGATTTATTTGCATCTCTTACTACCAAGATGGACTCATTAGCCTGAAACTTTTTGCTAAAGAGAGAAAATTAAAGAACAACCAAATAATATGCTACTTTTCGCTAACCTTATCAGCAAGTTATGCCTTTTTTGAGTTGGTTTTCACAAGTATATGCAAAAAAAATAAATGCTTACGCATAAACATAACATATATATACATATAAATATATTTTAGAGAGAGAGAGCTTTTTTGGTCATGGTGCTATTGACCATGTCTCACTATTCTCTTTAGGCAACTCTAGTTGGTTTGTTGGCTAAGTGTTTGGCATGCACTAAAAAAGTGCACTTTTTTTGTATACATACATTTATTTAGGTCACATAAATCAGCATCTATCAATATCTCCTTTCTATTTTTTTATCCACTTACTCTACTTTTCTACATATTTTTTTATTTATAAAAAGTCAAAAAGTACACTTATTTAGAATATCCCAAACCATCCCTAAATATATTTTTTAGAGAGAGAAAGTCATGATCCAATTCTAGATCCTTGAATATTTCTTTTATGACAAGTTTTAGCAATTCAAAACTAATAATAAGTGAATTTATGCACATAGACATATGCATGTTGTGACACCCCAATTATTTAATTAATTTAATAAAAATAATAATAAATAAAATAAAATATTTAATTTTATAGTTATATGTGCTAAAATGTAAATTAGGGGCATTGTTATTACCAAAACATAACAATGTGATTAGTATATGTTTGGGCCAAACCAAACATAACCATGCAATTAGTAACCTATGTGGGTCAAAGTAGAATTAAGATTAAGTGATGTGAGTTGTAAGCTAAAGAGATTAGCTCATCTTGAAACAAAAATGTGGCAAATGGTGAGACAAGCAACGTGGGAAACCTAAGGAGCTAGAGATGGTACCTATATACCTTAGTTTGAGTGAATCAACATGGGTAGCCAACTTTATAAGGAGCTAAGACTGTAGCAAATGAACATAAAACCCAAAAAAACACATGAAATAGTAAGAGAAGGTAGAACTCGGAGGGATTGAAAAACAAAAAGGAATAGTATGAGTCAATTTTTAAGATGAGTTATATTATACCTTGAGTAGCCATAAATTATTTTATTATTTATGAATTATTTTATGCAAATCATGTTTTTGTTCCCAATTATATTAACATTCAATTATGTTATTCATTTTATGAGCCCTACTTATTTAAAATTAAAACCCATAAATATGATTTTTTGAGTTTTGAATTTATTTGACAATGAGTATATAACTATTTATTTTTATAAGTACCACCACGGAGGTTCCATGCATTGGGGGACTTAAACAACCATTCGCCCTTTGAATTGTAGTGACTCTCTCACCCCATGCCTTGTGGAACGAATAACCATTGGCCTCTCGATTAGTCACTTCGTGACCTCTCATTCATCATGGATCCATTGACCCTCTATTCTCGCTTTTGTACCGTGGTTATGATTGTTTTGCATATACGATTTTTGTATTATATGTCTATTATTTAAAATAATTTATTCAACCAAACTATTCGTTATTTAGCCTAAATAATTATCCATTGTGAGTTTTATACCCTTATACTCTTAGTATAATATTTCTCATTCTGTCATGTGCTTATAGTCATAAAACCCTTTTAGGTGAAGAAACTTAAGGAAGAATGGTTTTACCCATTAATCGTAACCCATTTGATATAAACATCATGTTTCTTTTTTTTTTTTTCTTTTTTTTTTTCGTGTTTATTTGTAATTATTATCGACTTATGTTACAAAAAATAATTCTCATGTATGCTTCAGATATTTACCTACATCTTTTATTTCATTCCACCGCATTATTTAATTTAGGTACTTGAACTAATCTTAGAAATTTTAGAATTTAACTAGTTGTGAATTCACCTTAGGCACTGTGGTGGGTCGTGACACATGTGTATATGGAAGCATAAAGGAAATAATCTTTTGGAGAATGGAAGCTTTGTTTCGATTTGTCAACCACCATTCTAGCATTCTAGAGAGAGAAAGTTTAGACTGCACCATGGGTTTACGAGAGTAACAATTTGTTCTTTAATCCTATCCTTCCTAGCTAACCAAGTTACTTGAATAAATATTTTGTGAATTTGCTTGAATAATTCATGGTATGTGTATAAAATGATAAAGATGCAGAACTCCCTTTTTAGTTACTTAATCGCT
This sequence comes from Camellia lanceoleosa, assembly GCA_025200525.1. NCBI lineage: Eukaryota > Viridiplantae > Streptophyta > Magnoliopsida > Ericales > Theaceae > Camellia > Camellia lanceoleosa. Next base: position 101,373 of record JANUSC010000481.1, read on the forward strand.
TATCGGTCTTGGTGGTGCTCACAAAATTAGATTTTTAGCACTAGGTTGCATTCCTAACAAAGTCACCAAGCTACTTTTTTGCATGTTTGCCAAGCAATGAATGTTGGCGACATTGTGGTCTGCCTTCACCGTCCCCTCGTAGTGGTTTGAGAAGGTAGTGTTTATGCTAACTACCTTTTGGCAAAATACAAAATTGATCTTTGACACCAAGTTGTTTAGAACTCCCGAGATGATATTGATGATGCCACTGAGTGAGCCATGGAGTTGCCGATATACCATGGTTGTATACTTCAAAGTAGTTCTCCACTTTGTTTGGTGAGTTTAGGCCGAATGAGTGGTCAATATAGCATTACCATACCACTTTAGTTCTCTTACGCTGAGGGTATTACTAATCGTTTTTCATCGTGATTGGAGTGATTTTTTCCTGCAACTCAAGATGTTTATCAATTAGTTATTTGTTTGGTCCTCGCTATTAGGCATTTCCTTGGTGTGAAAAAATTGTCCAATTGTGAGTCCATAAACAGTATCTGTTTTTTTAAATTTTATTTTACTTAAACAATTATAAATCAATTCAATGATCTAAGTTTCATAAATACACAATTACATGTATGTGTATGCATAAAACAATAAAAAAAAATTAGAAAAAGAGCGATAGCAGGCCTCCGAAGATGTGGTTAGTTAAAACTTCTTATGGCAAGTTATTAGATCAATGGATTATTGATAGGACTATATGCATGAGTATTATAATGTGTTGGTTTTCTTGTTTTAATTGTGCCAATCATGCAAGTAGAATTGCCAAATGTTCTTTGATCGGTTAATGCCTTCTCGAGGCACGTGTAGCCCAAGAGCTTCATGGGCTATAAATCAGTTTAGTTTGTAAATAATAATATTTGAATTTTTTTTTGGTTGTCAATCATAGGCAAAATGTACTTTTGGTGCCGACTATATTTATGGTTGCCGAAATAATGTTTTCGAGACCTACAACCATTAATTTGCCAAACATCGCTTTAGAGAGAGATGATCCAATTTGCTAGTGTACATGCAAAAACCTTCACAAAGTTCCTAATTTCAAGCATATATAACAAAAAGTTTATGCTCATAATTTGGAGAGAATATATGTTTAGAGAGATAGAATTGGGGACAACTTATCTTGGATTTTGGCTTGTCGAATCCCTTGTCAAGAACTCTTCTTGATCATCGTTTTGAAATACTTGGTCAACAATCCGAACAATCATATCAAGTCATCTAGGATAACTCGGAATATTTGGTCGACCAAAATGGTGAAATAAACTTATCTTTGTAACATTCACCGTTTCATTGTATTGCTCGGACCATGATTGACAACTTTATTAAGTTTCTTGCCGAACAAATTTTTGAAGCAATTGTGTAAGTTGGAGCGTCATCGAACCGGGCTTTAGCACTGTCGAGAGAGGTTGTAATGCTGCCAAACAGCCTTGTCTGAGTTGCAGCTGTGTCTTTGCCGAGCAATCTTGTATGAGTTATGGTGTTGCCGAGCTAGGTTTTATTGATAATCATCCAATTCTTTTGTGTGAAGAGTTTGTGCTGCTAGATGCAAATGAACCTTCTTCAATATGATGTTTATTCAGCAAAAAATATCTAGGATGAAATAATAGTTGCTCGTTGCTTCCATTGGACTTGGTCGCTTTGCTTGTCGCTTTGTTTTTGGCTCAGCAAGTCTTTGTTGCTGAGATGATATAAAGGTGTTGGTGTTATACCAAGGAGCAATGCCTAGCTTTGCCGAATAATATTCTAGAGAGAAAGTTGACCAATTGGTCGACGAATGCTCTAAGTTTGTACCGTTTTGCAATGTTCATAAATTTAATTATAAATATTAGACAAACAAAGTTATGCAAATTTCATCATCATATGTGTATATATATATTAGCATATATTAGAGAGAGGGATGAAGACCTTTTTTTTTTTTTTTTTTTTTTTTGGAAGCTTGTTGGTATTTTCATTTCAATGTTTGGGAAATAGTGAGGGTATTTTCTCTGTCGGTGATCGACGCTGAGAAGAGGCTAGCTCGTTATGGGTGCCAATCAATTTTGGTTGCTCTGGGTCATCTAAAACATCATATTGCTGAAACTCTTGCAAGAAAACAATTTGATAATGTTTTTCAGTAAACCAATATTGCTATTTGATATTATTATTAGTCATGAGGCTCGGAAAACAGACCACACATTAATAAAAGAACATATTATAATTGTGACAATGATTGATTATAATGATGATGATTGGCAAATTATAAATTAGAAATTCATAACGATGTTTTCTCATTTTCTTAGTTAATCTCTTTTGTTCGCACAGACGGCACCAATTGTGGAGGCATAAATGATTCCACATATATTAATCAAGAGATTAACAAAGAATTGAGTCGCATCGTTCTGAATCTGCAAAAAGAATAAACAGTTAGTGCCTCCCGACCAGCGGTTGTTGGCCGGAGGACATTCCGATGATCAGGTTAGATAACATATATCTAAATCAAACTGAATAAGTAAATAGAATAGTTTAGGCATACCTTTCCAGGAGTTGAAGATTACATCCCTTTATATAGGCTAACTTGCCACTCATTTTGCTCAGTGAGCTTAAGCCATCAATTTCGTCAAATGAAAATGAGTCACTTGTATGATTTAAAATTCATCTGATGCAGGTATGCTAGAGCAACTTGGCAAGTTATATTGTAAGGTATTATTTTATTATCTTAATTCTATATCCATGTAGGCATTAGGTGGGCCCACATCATATGAGTTAATTTTTATCTCTCTATAGTATTGTATATATAAAATTTCAATTAAATATAAATGTTTCATAATAAAAAATTTCATGTCAAGTAGAAAACTCAATATAAATTATGCATAAGACATTAATAAGGTAGATGAAAAAATAAAAATAATCTTTAATATTAATAAAATAAAATAAATTCTATAGATTATTGGATTATGTAAAAAAAATTTACGTATTAGATTTTAGTTAATTAGATATAAGTGTATGTAAAATGTTTGGGACCCCTATAAAAGAGGATCCCATGACTCTCACTGATGTATTGACCATTGATGTGTTTGAATTTTTTTTTTTAGAGTTGTGTCTAATAGTGAAATGAATAGTTCAAATCATTTTGAGGTTGTGGGGTTGTATTTTGTAGAGTCTCTATTATTACTGTAGAATTTTTTAAAAGTATGAGAGAATAGTATGCACCCCAGGAGCGAGAGAAAAAAAGAAGGATAAATTACATTTACCTCCCCTGAGATTTTTGACAAATACAGGGACCTTCTTTGTAGTTTGAATAATTACAGTAACCTCCCCTGCTTTTACGACAATGTCAAGATTTCTCATTCCGTCTATTTTGCACAAAACGATATAAGTATCCTATAAAAAATGACCATATTACCCTTGCTTGTGTGTGAGAGAAAAAGAGATGGTTATTGTTTAGGGTTATATAGAAAAGCTGAGAAGAAGATCAAAGGAGAAAGATAAGATACTGAGAAAAAGAAGGGTTAATGGAGGGAGGTTGGGGTTCTAGTGGGACTTCATGTTTGATGGGTTTTGGAGAGAACAGTAATAGACTATGTCCAATGATGATGATGATGCCTCCTTCTCACTCTAATGTTGACAACAATAATACCCTATTTCTTCCAATATCTCTCAACAACAAAAATCACATTCACGGCCAAACCAGCTACAACAATAACAACAATAACAACACAAACTAAGGCTGTTACTTTATGGAGAACCATAACAACAACAATGATGGTGGCTTTTCATCCGTCGGGGGCTAGGATCATGGCTCATCCTCACTACCACTGCCTCTTGGCTGCCTATGTCAATTGTCAAAAGGTAATAAACTAACCTCGCCCCTCTAAAAAAAAATACCCAGATCCCTAAACCATGAATCTCTCTTTCTCTCTCTCTCTCTCTCTCTTTCTCTCTCTTTCCTTTTCATCATTCTTGTTCCAAATTCACTGAAAAAAACAAATACCTCGGATGTTCTAAACCATGACACACTCTCTCTAGATGTGTGCCTAATAATTCTTGGAGGCTGTCAAAGACCCACATTCCAATACACAATTGAGTTAATCGACGAATTCACACTCAAATTCCAATACACAATCGAGTTATTCCATTGGAGAGTCAAATTTCCAGAGATTAAAAGTCTAAAAGAGAACAACCCAGATTCAAATTTTTTGCTACTAGTGAAATTTTGATTAGGCAAGAGAATATCAGTAGGGTTATCAAAGGTAGACTGGACCAAACCAGTGGAATTTCTGAGGACGAAGTTACCTGAGGGGTCGAGGGTAGCGGAGAAGACGCCGCGGCCGACGGTGTTGGATTGCCAGATGACTACGCCAAAGGAATTAACGAGGTGGAGGTTGCCGTTGTTGAGGAACTGGAAGAAGGTAGAGGAATCGACAGCACCGGAATCACCGCCAGCTTTCCAGACTAGGATACCGTTGTAGGTGACGGCGGCGAAGTATGCGGAGTTATTAGCGATGAAACTTACAGAGAAGGTGTTATTTGAGGATGGCTATGACTGGTTTAGATTAGAAGCCAAGAGAGAACAAGAAGATGATTGACAACAATGGCTTCATTTTCTTCACTCTCTCTCTCTCTCCTCTTAATCTCTCACCTTTGATATGTATAGTTGTGTAGCGAGAGGAGGAAGATGTGTGAGAGAGAGAGAGTAGTTGTGTAGCGAGAGGAGGAAGATGTGAGAGAGAGAGAGAGAGACCAAGTCCTTATTGACTTGGAGCATAAAGAGTGGGTTCATGGTTGTGTTGGTCAATCATGGGCAGTGATAGTGGTCTTGAACAAAGAGCTTTTTGGTTTTTTCGCAAGTTAAAGTAAGAATAATATGGTCATTTTTTATAGGATACTAACGTCGGTTGTGCAAAATAAATAGAATGGAAGAATCTTGACATTGCCAGGTAAAACAAAGGATGTTACTGTAATTATTCAAATTACAAAGGATGTCCTTATATTTGTCAGAAACCTCAGAGGAGGTAAATGTAATTTACGCAAAAAAAAAAAAAATGCCACATGTAAGAGAGAGTAAAAAACTAAAAAAAAAAATAAATTAAATTAAAAGGAGAAAACGTCTATGCTAGCTTGTACTTCAATCCTTGCCCAGAATGATCATCTTGATTTCAAATTCAAACGTCCCTGAACCATAGAGGATTCAATCTCGTTTCGACAATCTCTCTCTCTCTCTCCTTCGAATTCATTGATTTGTGTATGGTTCTCAATTCGAAACCCTTCCTTGTCAATTTCAATTCGAAACCCTAATTATGCTCAGTCACAGCTCCTGAACCCTAGAAAACAGAGATGAGCAGTAACGAGTTCCGATTCTTCTTGTCTTGTGATATCAATCTTCCAGTGACCTTCCGAGTCGAGAGGCTTGAAGGAAACATGCCAGGAACTAAGCCCCTTAATTCAGGTAACTTCTTTTCTCAAGCTCTCATTGAAATTTTCGAAATTGGGTTGTGAATTACAGTTTAACTGTCTAATGGGTCTTTGACCTATCCAACTTATTAGGTTTGAATAATTTATGAGTTTTTCTGAATTTTGATGTTTAAAGTTTTACTGGGTTGGTACAATATCTCTTGATAATGTTGCAATTAATCACACTTGTACTACTTTTTGTAGTTACGATTGTGTTTAATTCAATTCTTCAGCTGAAATTGATTTTTTTACTAAACGCGCATTGAAATTTTTATGTTTGGGTTGTGAATCGCAATTGAACTGTCTCATGGGTCTTTGAGCACTTCAACCTAGGGTTTGAGAAATTTATGAGTTTTTCTGAATCTTGTTGTTTAAATTTTACTGGGTTGGTACAGTATATTTTGATGATGTTGCAATTCATCACATTTATGAGAATTTGTATTTATGATTGTGTTTAATTCAATACTTCAGCTGAAGTTGATTTTACTATAGAGGAGAGAAGACCGGAGCTATATGTTGAGTGTGCATTGCACATTGATGGTGCACCGTTTGGGCTTCCCACCAGAACAAGGTTTAGCTGATCTCATTCTTAAATTCCCATGACAATTTGGTTGGGCAAAATAAAAATAAAAATATGCATCTCTCTCATCTTATATATATATATATATTATACATCAGTTTTTTGAACTACTAGAAATTACACAAAATATCATGTAGTGTGAAAACAATAATTTGAATTGGTTGGTTTTTTTAATTTTTTCTGCTTGTCTTCCTCATTTATGTTTGCAGGTTAGAATCAGTGGGTCCGACATATTGCTGGAATGAACTCATTACGTTGAGTACAAAATATCGAGACTTAACTGCTAACTCACAACTTGCATTAACAGTAAGTTATTAGTATTTCTTTCTTGTCATCGTGTTTATACGTGAGCACATACACGTGTGTGTGTTGGGAAGTGTCTGACGAGTGTTGTGTCGTGTCAGTGTCCGACATGACTCATTGCCTTCTTAGAAGTGTCAATGTTTCTTAGGCCATCTCTATGTTAAGATTATTGGGAATGCGTAAACTACTTGGAGCAAAAATGCTTGATGATTGACTGTAGTATCAGGGAGTTTCCATGACATTAACATCTACAGATGACTGTCTTTGGATACTTATACTATTAATCTTGTTCTCATTCTCTGTTAATGTGCTCCTAGGTATATCTGTATTGCATGGTCTGATTTTTAATAATAATGCTTTGCTTTTGTAATAACTAAAATGTTACTAATCATATGTAGAAAATTGAGTTCTGTTCACTGCTCATTCTGTTATTGATTTATTGTTGAGAAAGTAGTCAATTTGGTGCATGAGTTGAGAAACTTTCCTTTGTCTCATTTCTTGTTTGGCGTATATCTTTTGCTACAGTTGAAGATAGAATTCACTGTTTTACATTAGGTTTGGATTCACTTGGTGCTAAGCTGTAATTTGTTGTGATATTCCTGGAATTGCAGGTTTGGGATGTTTCATGCGGGAAAACTGAGGGTTTGATTGGTGGGGCTACCATTAGTCTTTTTAACACAAAAAAACAACTCAAAACAGGGAGGCATAAGTTTAGGCTTTGGCCTAGAAAAGAGGCGGATGGATCTATACAGACAACAACTCCTGGAAAGGTTTATAACTATTACTTTTTGTTGGGGTTAATACTTTTATGTTTCATGGTTTTTGCTTAGTTTTTTAAAAAATGTTTTGATGCTTAGATTCTGTTCATCTTCTCACCACAATTTCTGTTCATCTGCTCACCACAATTTGTTAGGTTCCTAAGGAAGAACGTGGGGAGTTGGAGCGTTTGGAAAAGCTTGTAAATAAGTATGAAAGGGGACAGATTCAACGAGTTGATTGGCTGGACCGCCTTGCATTTAAAGCTATGGACAAAATTAAGGAGCGTGAAAGTGGTAGAAATGGAAGTTGTTTATACCTCGTGGTTGAGTTCTGCAGTTTTGAACATCGAGTTGTTTTTCAGGTAGAGTTTTCTCAGTCTGCAGGCATAAGAGTTATTAATTGTCTGTCCTCAACTCTCTTGACAAATTGTTTGCCTTCTTGGTTTAATTATAATGCATTGAAATTAAGCTAGTTGTGGCTTACTATGTAGTACTTGCCATAAGCCTGTGCTTGGGTTACAAACAATGGGTTGTCACTGCTTAGAATAGACATGTTAAAACTGTAGCCGAATTTGTGTTCGATTTTGAGGTGATGAGTCCTTGGAATCAGTTGTTGTACAACACTATTGATATGAAATTGTAGCTGGTCTGTCACTAGACATGTAGCGCAACACTAGGGCACAAATCACTTAACTTCAGTGTACCAATGGTGTCCTGTATTTTCAGTGATATACTATTATCTACTCCCTCTGTCCCAAATTGTTTGTTTGGCACGGAATACAATAACTTAAAATAATATATTCTTGTACTGAAATTTCAAAAAAATGTCACCAGTTAAAAGATCTCATAAAGTACTTTTAATTTGTGGAAAAAAATTGAAATTTTGGCACAAAAATATTTTTAAATTCTTGTTTTTTGTGCCGGACAAACAATTTGGGACGGAGGTAGTATACTCGAAACATTTACTATAATGGCAGTAGACACAGTAGGTCTCAACACTATATGCGCTTTTCCTTTCGTGGATTTTCAGTCATATTTATTAGTAAAAGCTGCAATTTGATTGTGCTGACACATTATCTCTGTTGTAACCTCTGGTGCATGACAAGTTAGCATTTTGCTTGTTTATTCTACTACTTGATTCCAAAATTCTGAATACTCAAACTCAAATCAAGAAGCATAAATCCAAATAATTGGTGTTTGGGGGGGGGTTGGGGGCGCTATATTTATGCATCTTCTCTAGATTGCTAATGCAATATCTTCCATTGAAGTCCAAAGCAATCAAGTTCTTTTTTCTTGGCCCCTACTCACTTCCATGTTTGTGGGCTAGTTGATTCGTGCAGGACATGGTCAAAACCATGTCAATTAACTTCTCTTTTTAAACAATTTGGCACCACTTCTTTCTTCCTAGGACGATATTCATTTCTTGTTGGGTCTTTTTTCATAATACCACTCTTCCATCTCAACATTCTCGTGTTAGCTATACCTCCCACTTCTTACTTCCTAGGACAATATTCATTTCTTGTTCGGGTCTTTTTCCGTTATACAACTCATCCATCTTAACATTCTTGTGTTAGTTACACTCATTTTTGGACATGTTTTCCAACTAGCCAACAGTCTGAGCCATAGAACATAGCTGACTAGATCTTATAAAACTTCCCCTTCAAATCAGAGGGAATTTTCATGGTCATGCAAGACTCAGAAAAGACTTCTCTAGATTGCTAATGCAATATCTTCCATTGAAGTCCAAAGCAATCAAGTTCTTTTTTCTTGGCCCCTACTCACTTCCATGTTTGTGGGCTAGTTGATTTGTGCAGGACATGGTCAAAACCATGTCAATTAACTTTTCTCTTTTTAAACAATTTGGCACCACTTTTTTCTTCCTAGGACGATATTCATTTCTTGTTGGGTCTTTTTTCCATAATACCACTCTTCCATCTCAACATTCTCGTGTTAGCTATACCTCCCACTTCTTACTTCCTAGGACAATATTCATTTCTTGTTTGGGTCTTTCTCCATTATACAACTCATCCATCTTAACATTCTTGTGTTAGTTACACTCATTTTTGGACATGTTTTCCAACTAGCCAACAGTCTGAGCCATAGAACATAGCTGACCAGATCTTATAAAACTTCCCCTTCAAATCAGAGGGAATTTTCATGATCATGCAAGACTCAGAAAAAACTTTTCTATTCCATCCATTGTACTTGTAAGGATATTGCTGGCATCTTCTTAAACCTCTCCTTTTTATGTGTAATTGATATGAGAAATTTGAAATGGTTAATCTTGGCATAGCCTAGTTATCAAGTTTTACTGTCAAATCATTCCTATTTGTAATTTTGCTAAAATTATACTCCATGTATTATGTACTAGCCCTACATAACCTTAAATTTTAGATTGTAAAGTATGATCTTGAAGTTCTAATTAGAATCAATCTCTACTCTAAATTCATCAATTAAAAACTATGTCATCAACAAAATATGCACCCTGGTACATTTCGCAAATATGCCTGGTAAGTCTATTCATAATGTTTTTGACACAAAATCTTGTTTTAAACTTTATTTCTCTATTTTACTGAGTACTAATCAGTCCCAGATCTTTTAAAATATATATTTTTGGCTAGATTTGGAAGTTAAAGTTAATCGTGTAATATATACATTACCAGTGATTGATTTTTTTGTTTTCTTTTCATGTTTTTGTTGGTTATTTATTTATTGTTGGACATGTAGGAGTCAGGTGCAAATTTCCTTATACCATCTCCTATAACTACAAGCAATGAATTGGTTACTGTGTGGGACCCGGAGGTGGGCAAGATAAATCCTTCCGAGCACAAGCAACTAAAGCTTGCTAGGAGTTTAACCCGTGGCATCATTGACAGGGATCTTAAACCAAGCTCCAGTGAAAGGAAGTAAGCCCAAAATCCAGTCATCAGAAACTGAAAAACAAATCTTTTCTTTAGTTTTATTGGATAAAATTAAAAGTGTGAAACTAAATCTTTTATTTTTTTTAGCTACTGAATGACTGATGTGAAAGCACTTGAGAGTTGAGCCCAACAGTTATCAAGTTTGTAAAACATGTTGTTTGAAAAATCAAGGGTAGGTTTGGTTTGTGTTTCTGAAAAAAATTTCAGAAATTTTCTCTACAAACAAATTTCAGAAATTTTCTCTACCAAACAAATTTTTCCAAAATTTTTTTCCAAAACACACAAACCAAACAAGTTTTCCAAACAAATCTCTCTCACACACACATCAAATCAATCACTTTTTCCAAAACTCTCTCTCAAAACAATTTTCCAAAATAAATTTCCCAAAAAACCAAACCAAACATGTTTTCGTACTTTTTATCTCTAAAACACATCTCTCAAACACAAACCAAACATACCCCAAATGTTTTGGGATGGGGTTTCTAAGGAATGTAAAATGTGTGATTTTAATTCATGTGGTTAAAATCATACTGTTTTCTTGCAAAAGTAGATGTTTGCTGCCAAAAAACTATAATTAAATAATGATGATATATATGTCATTGTGGAGATTTTCAGACACCATGTCATGAATCCTCCGTATAGGAAACTATCTATTAGAAAAAAGGATACTACCATGCATACTTGTCATGTGTCACAAATTACAGGCTTGAGGCATTATTTTGCAGAATTTCCTCACCAAAAATATGGCTCAACTTCTCAAGTTCTACCTAAATCTTCTCTCTTCCTCTTCCTCTTCCTCTTCCTCCCGCTCTCTGCCTCATAATTTAAATCTGAACTGATAAATTTATGTTAGCAAAGGTTATGTTAAGATATCTCTTCCTTGGCTATCAGGTCAATACAGAGAATATTAAAATACCCCCCAACAAGGATTTTAAGTGGTGATGAAAGGCATCTCTTGTGGAAATTTCGTTTTTCATTGATGTCAGAGAAGAGGGCTCTCACAAAGTTTCTCCGTTGTGTTGAATGGAGTGATGTTCAGGTTAGTATGTTATTTTTCTTTTCTTCTTTCTTTTTCTTTATTGTCAGATTATATTATTCCTTTCCATGGGCCAAACTATAAGAGCATTGCATGATTCTTCCACCCAGCTTGTGCAGTTGGAATCTCTTGTTACTAATTAAATTTCATGTGATGTAACTGTTGTGTTCTTGGCTGCCTTTTGATTTAGGACTTTGTTTCTATCTTTTTAATCCATTCCCTTCCCTCTCAGTTTATTCCTTTAGTTTCAATGGGTGGTTAACAGTTTTTTGTACTTATTTATGATAAACTTGGTTGGTTGACATGTTGATATGTGATAAATCAGTCAATAACATCCCTCGCTTTTTGACTCTCGCTTTGTTTATTTATTCATTAGATAATGTGGAAAGTTGCTTCAGTATCTATTCTCAGCACTTATTTCAGAGCAGATTGGTGTATCTCCCCTGTCTATAGATCAATGTTTGAAATCTTGACTGTTTATTGAACTGGCTATATAACCTAAGAAATAAACTATAAATATTTTATAGTTTTTCATGACCCTAACTCTGTAATTTTCAAAGTTCAATAGCTTTTCTCCAAACATAACATCGTGGTGACATGCTGATTCACAATTCAACAATGCAAAAGTTGTTTTAAAAAAAAGAAAGAAAGAAAGCATTTAAAGGTGAATTGGCAATTGTCCATTGTCTCTTCCAATGCCATTGTGAAAAAGTAAATTGATATGACCTCAATTTTCAAACACAAACGAGTAATTTAATCTTTGTCTTAAACTCACAAGCAGAAAGGACCTCTGATTATATTTTTGTAATCTCATAAACAGAAAATACTATTGATAATGTTAATCCTCTTAACAATAATTATTTCTGAGTTTTTGTTCGATTTTGTATAAAAATGGTGATTTTTTTATTAATTCTCTGAATCAAGATGAGCCCACACGATAATTAGTATGGTGAGCCAGGAGGAAATAATAGGATCTGGTAGGAGCTTCTTGTGCTCATTCTGAACTGTGGTTTTATTTATTGCTTTGTTACCTAATGACACCTTCTTTTTCTCATTGGCGGTTCCACTTCCATTGATGTGTTTGCTTTCCATTACTGTGCTTTTTGTTCCTTTTATGCTAGAGACAGAGTCTAGTGCTTTGTCAAAGCGCGTATTGTACTTTTTTACTCTTGACTTAAACAAAAGTCAACTTTTTATCACTTAATTCATAAATTGACATGCTTTCTATGATTGATAGATGTTGGAATGAAGTGATGAGTGCAGTCCACAGTTCCATTTTGATGTTTATCTGTATCATTCCTAATCCAGCCTCTTTTGATATTAATATTTGATTAACTCCGAGGATGGTATGCTCATTTGTTTGCAGGAAGCAAAGCAGGCAGTAGAATTGATGGGAAGGTGGGAAACAATTGATGTATGTGATGCATTGGAGCTTCTATCACCTGTTTTTGAAAGTGAAGAGGTCAGCACTATACATATATGCATGCATGCAAGTGTTTGTGTATGTGTGTGTTGTCTAAGAATGTATTGACTCTAGATGAGATATATGCATCTGTGCATTGTCTAAGGATGTACTGACATCATATATCTCAACTAAATAACTGAACTGCATAACTGATATCAGCAAAGGAATTCAGTTGGCAGAGATTCTGCATCAACACAGCAAAGAGAATAGTGTTGGTGGGGTGCCAAAAGGAAAAGACAACGAGGAGAAAACTTCTTATTGTTCTTCATTTCCTGCACTCAGAGTTGTACCATTTTCTAAGAAAATAGGATTTGTGTTTTTTCCCCTCTTTTTTGTTTGTTTGTTTTGATGCCTTGAATAACAGTTGAAGCCTTGAAGGTCATTTCACTGTCCTTCTTGACCCCTTATTAGAAAAAGTTGGTTGCTTATACAGATTAGATGATCATGGTGGTCACTCTAAATTTTGTTCAAGTGTTGCCTTTTATGAAAAGTACTTCCTTTATAATGTAAGGTGTGGAACTGTCTCTAGATTTGAGTTCTTCGACTTGGAAGCATGTTTAATTTCATGGAGCTGTGCCCATCTAGAGACTAGCTATGCTTTCCAAAACTCATGTCAATTTAAGTAATCTGTTTCTTCACTGTAGCTAATACATCCTGAAAATAAAAGACGGCGATCTCTAGTTTATCCACATCCAATGTCTATAATGTTGCATGAATAATATCTATAATGAATACCAAATTGTTGAAACAGTGTTGTGCTTCCAACTAGCCTCAATGTCTGGGTTGTGGCTCATGGTTGAGTATGAAAATGTCTTTGATGTATATTCAGGACTCATTTCTTAAATTCCACCTCAAATCGTGGTTTCACAGATCATTATATAGCACAAGGGCTCCTGTGATGTGACCTTGTTATTATTGTAACAAACAGTCAACCTCTTAACCAGTGGGGCCCTTTTGCAAGGTGGATGAAGATGCCCTCTCTTTTGAAACTTCTCAGCAAGTTTTGAATGATATAGTTGCCATAGGGTAGATAATTTTCATATTTATTTACAGTCATTGAGGCTACACTCCTCTTTAATCCCTAGTTGGTTTTAGTGAGTTGCTATTGCTTTTTTCAATCTTCTTCTCTCACAAGTTTTTAAAATCTTTAATCAAAAGGAATTTATTTCTGAGCTTCACAGGTAAAACACTGGTTAGCAGACACAAGTATCTGATTGCAATCATCCACCACATTGCATATTGTGTCAGACCAAATACATTCCATGTCTTCACATTTTCTATCCCATTCCTTGAGGAGATTCCTGGAAGTCCTTCAGAGTTTTCATGCCATAGAAACGTAAATTGGAAAATGAGTGATAAACTGCATTAGAAAATCTTCTGCCATCACCTAGTGTTTGTTCCACCAATTTTGGTGCTGTGGGCTAAATATAGACTGGGCCTTTTGCATACAGTAGCTGTTCTCAAACTAAACCCATTTTCTCTCACTTGATGAAACCCACTTTTACTAGTGCACAAAGATTGGCTTTTGTTGTTTCTTGGTTTCATATAGTACATGCATTTCTTTTCAATATATAAAAAATGTGTGTTATTTATCACACATCACTTATTATTGTAAAGATTCTTTACATGTAATCACACATGAAAGACTGGCTGTTGCTACCAAGGCACTCTTCTAACCTTCCCTGCTCATTAAAATTACCCTACATTTTAGCTCAACTAAAAATCAGCCATCTCACTGTTATGCTATTCTTAGTGTCCAAAGTTATCACCCTGTAACCTTCCCTGCTCATTAAAATTACCCTACATTTTTTAGCTCAACTAAAAATCAACCATCTCACTGTTATGCTATTCTTAGTGTCCAAAGTTATCACCATGTGTTCAAACCACTTTTGACACTGTTGTTATAATGTCAACGAGAAAAAGAGCCATGGCATTATTGGATGTGGGATGATGATCATTGGACAAGAAAAATTGTACTTCCTGATCTTTACTAAAACTAGGAAGTGCCTTTTGCAGTTCAACTGATGAAATTTAAATTACATTTTTACTGTTGTGGATATATTGTAAATATCGCCCTATACTATTATAATATGCCTTCTTAACAGGTCCGTGCATATGCTGTCAGTATTCTGGAAAGAGCTGATGATGAAGAGCTTCATTGTTACTTACTTCAACTAGTTCAAGCTCTTCGGTTTGAGCGTTCTGATAAATCTCGCCTTTCTCATTTCCTTGTGCAACGCTTGTACGCCTGCTGTTATCTACATCAAATAACTTTCAAGTGCCAAATTTATATTGTTTTGTGGTTTGCTTACTGATGTCAATCTGAAATTTCTCTTTAAAATTTGACAGCATTATGCAACATTGAGTTGGCTAGCTTTCTCCGGTGGTATGTTGCAGTTGAACTTCATGATCATGCATATGCAAAACGTTTTTATTGTACCTATGAGATTCTGGAGGAAAATATGATGAAGGTCTGTGATTCTCATTTCCCAATAGCTCATGAATTGATTATTTTATTTATCATATGATGCCATGCATATTTGGATTATTGGGACTATCGTGAGATGTGTTTTTTTGTCTGCCTTAGTTTAAACAAATGCTCTTATATCGTTTTAATATTATTCTTTTTTTGGGGTATGGAATATTATTCAAAACGTTTATTATTTCACTGCATTGCAAATATATGTTATTTTCCCTCTATATATACCTAAAGCCAGGTGTCTTAGAAAAGATTTGGAAGCTAACCTGAAGTGTGGAATGCATATGTAATTTTGCCTGCAACATGGATGGAAGTATTGAAACATCTGACTTAATTTTGCATGCTAGAATCTACAATTAGCTTTTTGCATTATTATGATGAGCATTGAAGAAGCAAGTTTCTATTTTTTGTGGCTGTTGTTATGAGATAATGAGGATCATTTTCTTTTATGTTTTGGTGCATGAAGCAAAAATAATCTGTGGGCTGTAATTGATCTTCTTTAATCAAGCATGCTGACTAAAATAAAAATGAGGACATCTAAAGAAATAGGTTCAGACATCTAAAGAAAAAAAAAAAATACATATATACAAAAAGAAAGCCTCCGAGATGTTTGATTTAGTCACTGCAGTTCAGTGATCAAGTCTACACTTTAACAGTTGGGAGTTGCTGGCAGTGGAGATGAAGACGGATTTAAGCTGTGGCAGAGTTTGGTGCGCCAGACAGAACTGACTGCTCAGTTGTGTTCTATAATGAGAGATGTAAGAAATGTCCGAGGTGGAACCCATAAGAAGATTGAAAAGCTTAGGCAGCTTCTTTCCGGTCTTCTTAGTGAACTTACTTACTTTGAAGAGGTATTTCTAGGATATGAAGCTCCTTTTCCATTGATCATATATTATTATTAGCTGAATTTGTGTTTTCAATTTACCTGTTATTTTGACATTTGGTTAGTTCATACCATGTACTTACTGATACTGTCTTTGAATGTAAATATCACTGAACATGTTTGTCTCTTACGTTTTCAGCCAATACGATCACCTTTGTCACCAGGCGTCCTCATCACGGGTATCGTTCCGTCAGAATCTTCAATTTTTAAAAGTGCATTGCATCCTTTGCGCCTGACTTTTCGGACGGCAATGGTGGGAGTTGCAAAATCATATTCAAGAAAGGAGATGATCTTCGCAAGACCAGTTGGTAGATTAAGTAGTCTGTTCAATAGATGTAGGTCTTTTCTTTCTCCTCCTTTGTCTCTCAGTTGATTTGATATATTGATTGTGGTCATTGTAGGTTGTTCAAATGGTATCGCTTATGGATCGCTTGCTTAAACTGGAGAATCTTGATCTGCACTTAACTCCATACAGGGTGCTAGCAACTGGACATGATGAAGGCATGTTCGAATTTATACCATCTAGTTCTTTAGCACAGGTATGAGATGCTTCTGTTTACAGTGCAAGTGAGTCACAGCTTATAGTAACAGTTTGCATAGCTCTCATTGATAATTAAGTTGCAAAGCATCATTATGCTTAATTCGGTTGACATGCATTTAGTTCTTCATAAAATGATTATTGTTATTTAGCTTCTCAAATATTTGAAATCTTGAGTTTCAAGTATCCTGGTCTTGTGGAATCAAACTTTCAATTTCAAGGATGACATGATTTGTTTTTTCTTTGCTTGACGTATTAAGTTGTTCATCCCTGAAGGCCTACTCACATCTATGCAAATTACTTTTTTGTGCTACTATGTCTTGTGAATTTCTAGTTCATTAGGAAAATGGCTTTGAGAGGAAAGTTACACTAATAGAATACTTTTAGGCATTCCGTTTCTGTTATAAATTTATATTACGAGGAATATTGATTACTTTGAGGAGTATTAGTTGCATTAAAAATGAAAGGTTTACGGGTTCTAAATTTTTTGTATGATGTAAATCTGTTGAGGATGAATGAGTGGCTTTGTAACTAATTCACCTAGATAATTGCATGTGCCACCAGATAGGTTAAATTGCAGTGTCTGATCACAGTGTTTGTGATTTCTTACAATGTCATCAAATGAGGATTAAACTGGGTGTGGTTTTAGCTGTGTTGTGGATGGTGGCAAATGCCATCTTGCAATGGGTTTAATAGAGGTTAATCCGTTTGATTATCAGATTCCCTCAGAGCATCGAATTATTATAAGCTATCTGCAGAAGTTTCACCCTGAGGAGGGAGGACCATTTGGAATAACAGCCACCTGTCTCGAAACATTTATAAAAAGCTGTGCTGGTTATTCAGTTATCACATACATATTGGGAATTGGAGACAGGTGATTTGACATCTAGTTTAATGCATATGCCATTTGTTTCTTGTCTAAAGATTTCTATTTTAGTTATAAGTGGTGTAATTACAACAAAAATGAAATTTTAGGGTGGCTAAAAACACCCCAACAAGTACTCTGTTGAGGCAGTTTAGCTTTTGGGACAGCTTCCTAAAATGGTGTGTGTATTGATGCAGCAATAGCTTTATGCGACACATTTGGGACAGATTTACTGTGTGTTGGTTTTATCAAATATCAAACATATGTTTCAGTTGCTCACATATGGGGTCGAAGGATGATTATTACCTTTCTTCATGTACTAAATTGTGGAGCAGTTTTTGATCCATTAATCTTCATGGTCTATAGGCACCTTGATAATCTTCTCCTTAGGGATGATGGTCGCCTTTTCCATGTTGATTTTGGTTTTATTTTGGGTCGTGATCCAAAGCCATTTCCACCGCCAATGAAGCTTTGCAAAGAAATGGTTGAGGCCATGGGCGGAGCAGAAAGGTAATTTCAACTCTTTTGGAAGTAGTTATTTAACACTTTTGGTGCTTAATGTTTATGCCCTGTCAGCCATACAAAATCCATTAGATCTATTTAGTTTTTTACAATTTTACATCTCTCTCCTGCAGCCAATACTATACCAGGTTCAAGTCCTACTGTTGTGAAGCATACAACATCCTCCGAAAATCCAGTAACTTAATATTGAACCTGTTTCATCTTATGGCGGGTTCCAATATTCCTGACATAGCTTCCGATCCTGAAAAGGGCATTCTTAAGGTGACTCGTTCTCATTTCTTGCTTGTATTCTTTTTCAATCTTTTCTTTGCTTTGGTTTCTGTAAGGAACACAGTCGTTTATTTTTCAATGACCATGTTTGTGATTATCCTTGTAGCTTCAAGAGAAGTTTCGTTGGACCTGGATGATGAGGAGTGCATACATTTTTCCAGGATCTCATCAATGAGAGTGTCAGTGCTTTGTTCCTCAAATGGTTGAGACCATTCATCGATGGGCCCAGTACTGGCGCTGACCCACCAAGTAAGGAGTTACTCATGTCTAGGTTGGCTTATAATTCCCAAACCACTAACTCTGAACCTCCAAACCACCTCCAACACTCCAAAACAACAAAAAAAACATTTAAAACAGTGACTCCAAAACGCCAAGAACATAAAAAAAAACACAATAACACTCAAAATTCTCACATCTAACACGTCAAAACCACACAAAACACTGAAATCACTGACTCTAAAATCTCAAAAACACTAATAAGTTCCTTTGTGTTTTTGTTGGCTTAGCAAAATATCAACCTGGTTCAGGTACTAACTGAAACAGACTTGATTCATGTTGAAATTGGATTTTTATCAATTTTGCTAAAAACCAGCTTTGGACTTCAGTTGATTGTCTCTGTGCCATATCCCATTCCCTCTCTCCACATCTGTGGATTCTTTTTTATTTTTTTTATATTATTTTGTTTGGGTAAATTATCAATAAGTCCTAATAGTTGGACGTAAGTCTCATCAAGTCTTGTTGAAAATAAGTACTAATAAAATTGTTGTTCAAAATAATTTTTTGTGACGATTTTTTACATATAAAATTAACAATTAGTAGTTTTTTTTTTTTTATCATGGTTTTTATAAATTGTCGCTAAACTTTAGTTGGTGATGTTTTTCCGTGACAAATTTTTTAAATTATCGTTGAAAGGTGAAAATTAGTGACTTTTTGTGATTATTTTTTTAAACTGTGTCTAAAATTTATAATTAGCGATATTTTTTGTGACGATTTTCAAACTGTTGATAAAAATTAATAATTAGAAACGTATTTTAATAGTGTTTGATGAAAAATGTCATTAATTATCATAAAACTTAGTGGATAATAAGTATACCTATTAAGACCTAAACGGAAGTCTCTCATTTTGTTTTAAGATAACTGATCACCATGTTTTAGATTGTCTGCAATTGGTTGGATGATCATTTCGTCCCTGCCCATAGAAACCGCCGTTGATTGTATTTCTAGTATCATAACTTTACTCGATGCTTTTAACTTCTGCCGTATTAATTGACTATCGGTCCCTGTTTTCTCCCCTTATTTTTCTTTTTCTTCAAATTCTTTAGATATCATCTCAGAAGATAATTCAAGGCTAGAAAGTGTACCGTTGGAAGAAGGAAGTTGTGTATATTAGTACATAAAGTCAATTTCATATTGTTCTTTAGTATTTGTGTAACTTATTAATAGCAGATTAGGTTAAATAAAATTATAATATTTATTTATTTGTTGGAAGGATAAAAGATATTAAAGTAATTTCTTCAGTACATGAAAGGGACTCAAATTAGTTATGACATGCATTGTAGATCAAAACTCAACATCATGTTTTTTCTTAGCTATCAAGGTTCTGACTTTGCTCTGGTTTTTGTTGCTTCATTACAGTTGGATACCAAACTACACAACCCCTCGATGGCTATACTTTATTTTTAAGCTAATTTTTTATTTTATTTATTTTCTATAAATTTTTTTTTTTTTTTTTTGTTGATTTGAGTTTTAAATGAAAGGGTTGGATGGGTTCAGTTTATATGCTTGGCTTTTGGAATTAGATCCCTCCTTGACTTCCTACTTGTCGATGATTGGGCTCATTTTAGATCCAATTTCGATGATCTGAAACATTAACATTTTAAAATTTGTTAAGTATATTATATTCAGAAAATCAAGTTGATCGATATCAAAAAGCATGTGTTCGAAAATTCTTTATTAAATTTAAAAAAATGGTTTTAGTTCGACGATCGAGCACATACTTTCGATATCGATCAATTTAATTTTTTATAGGCATGATATAATCAACAAATCTTAAAATATGAATAGTTCGATTATAGAAATTGGGTTTAAAAGTGGACCTAATGGCTCCAAGTAAGATGTCAAGGAGGAAAGTCAAGGAGGGGATCTTGACTCTGGGTTTTGGCCCTGCCTGTTAATGTTGGATAATCTTATGTGTACTAGCATGTGTGATTCTCTAACGAAATAACAAAAACAAATGTGGTGTAAATCAGAGACAGGAACTGGGGCGAGGTGACGGGGGTGGTGTGCACATATGTGAATCTACACTCGGCTAGATCTTTTGTTCTCTACAAAATTTAGGTGCAGTTTGAGATTCAAAACCATACGCACGGTTAAAGTATATAAACATTACAATGTTTGTTTGTTTGTATTTTGTTTGTGTGTGGGAGAAATACAAAGGTTCTATATCTCAGTAATGTGGGACAACTTTGATTACCTTCCGAACAAGTTGACATAAATGAAAAAGATTAATCAATTTACTTTCTTTTACGTTAATTAGTGAAAAGTCCATTCTACTGGGGTCATGTTATTTATTTGGTTTAAGGGTTATTTTTTGACGATAAGGATACTTGTTGAAAAGTCTGTTAGAAAAGTCAACAGTGGGGTAGTCATAGCGGTGAGGTGAATGGATAAGGTGATATTGAATAAATAAGTAAATAGATATGTCACATGCAGATAAATGGGTGACATTTGAACAGATAAGTAATATTTATATAGATATGTTACATTTTGGACAAATAGATAACATTTAAATAGATAGGTAAGTTGTAAACAGATAAATATCATTTTAGACATAATGTCTTTTTGATTTAAAAGATTTAAGTTTGATTTATTGGCTTAAAACTTTCATAAATAGATCTCGAGCCTGAGTTTTTTTTTTTTTGGTAGATGACATGTATAGAGTCTTATAAAAAACGATTCAAATTAAGCTTCATTCGACATGAGCTATTTTGGCTACTCGTTTGAAACAAGTTAATTTAGTAACTTTTTATTTGGTTAAAATATGAGCTAAAAAAATTAGAATGTTTGGGATGACTTTTGACTTTTATGAAAAAGATGTGCAAAAAGTAGAGAGAAAAATCTTTGACTTTTGATATGAGTTGTTGGCTTTTTAGCTTTTTAGTAACTTTTTGACTTTTACTAAATGGCTAGTCCCAAATGAGTTCTAAATTAGTCAATAAAGACAAAACAAATTAATTTAGTCAATAAGACAAAATGTTACATTCAAATTATAATCATTTTATTTTTTTCTCACCCAACCATCACATTAATTATACAAAAAAATTAAAATTAAAATTTATTTTCAATACAACTTTTTAATTAAACTAAAATAACTAAAAAGTCAAAAACGACACTTCGTGATGAAGTTAAATTTGAGAGAAATTTTAAAACATGATTTGGATCAAAAAATAAAAAGGTTTGCTTGGTTAACAAAATTTTAAAGGTAAATTACACTGATATCTTCTAAAATTTTTGTTTAATACAGATCCTCCTTTCACATTTAAAAAATTACATTCTTTTCCTTGAGATTTGTAATCTCATTACAAATAAACTCTTAGATTGCTGATATCATGTCCTAAAATTTTTCAAATGACTATCTTGTCATATTTCTTACTAGTTCTTCTTCTTATCATCATGATTACATTCTACAACTTTTCATCATTAAATTCTACTTGAACATATTCTTGTTGAGTAATGATATACAAATATAAATTTTATATCAAACACAATGATATAGCTTAATGGTGACTTTTTACTTTAAAATAAAAACACCCATAAACATTATTTATATTTACAACAATATCACTATTACAATATTTTTATGATTTTTTTTTGTATAAATTTTTATATATGAATATTTTTCATTTTTATTTTCACAATTATATCTAGATTAGATCAATTTAATCTAGATATATTTAAAAATATAAAATTTATACAATTTTTTAAAAAATTCATTGAATACAACAAAATAAGATAATGTATTAAATTTTTGTATTTATATATATATATATTTTGTATTTGGTGAATTTAAAAAACACATAAAATATTACACTTCTTAAGTATAAAAAATAAATTATTTAAAATATTAAAAATTCAAGTAAAATAAAAAACACAAAAAATAAATAAACTCAATTTTTTGTATAAGTTAAACCATTTCCCTTGAAATGACATAAATAAAATAGTGTTAAGGTTCCTAATATTAAGATTTTATAAGAAAAATGACATACAATATTTTTATAGTAGCTAAGACCCTTAACATTTTTACGAAGTTATTTTTCCTAACTCGTAGAAATTTCAATCTTCACAAAGAAATTTATCTAATCATATCTGAGAGAAATTTCAAAATTTCTCTGAGTCGGGTGAAATTTTTTTTTGTGAAAATGTTGAGGAACCTTAGTTAATAAAAAAAAAAAAATATTTTGGATCTCTCCTACTATTCAAAATTAGAGAGAGATGTTTCATTAATTTTTTTTAACAAAATATATGTATTATTTTATATGTATAAAAGTTAAAGGGTAAATATATCATTTTAATCTAACATAAGGTAAATATAATTTTTCAATGTGAATGGAGGATCTGTGTTAAACAAAAATCTCAGAGGATGTCAGTGTAATTTATCTAATTTTTAAAATACAATTCAAAACTCAATTTTCTCTCTTTTCTCTTTTATTTTTTATTAATAATAAATAAATCAATTATTTTTTCTATCCTCTTTCTCATTCTTTTACATTTAACACATCAATTAATCAAATTTTTTCTCATAGTCATATATTCAATTAAAAAAAAATTACCATCACTTCAAAATATTTTTAAAATTCATAATTAAATAAATTTTTATTTTTAAAATTTTTAACTTACTTTATAAAATACAATTTAAATCTCAAAACTCGTTTAAAAATTAAACTAGACGGAGCTATATTTTTCAATATTTTTACTTTGAATTCAGCCGCACAGCTAGTCTATTTGCATTATAGAAACGTGGCAAGAGCTGATTGTATTGGACAGCGTATTTCATCCGAGAAAGAGAATGTTTAATACTAAAAAATGAATCAATTTGAAAGCGAGGGCATTTCCGTTATTCCATCCAAAAGTAAACGGCAGTTTGGACTTTTCAGCCGACATCCTTTATTTATATATTTTTGTTTATATATATATATCCCTCTCCTAAAAGCTTCGTAACCCCATAATATTAATATCATATTGCGCGTTGGTCTCAGGCTTTTCTCTCTCTCTAGATCCTCTGCAAAGCTTCCGCTAGGGTAAATTCATTCACACCTTCAA
Organism: Camellia lanceoleosa; assembly: GCA_025200525.1. NCBI lineage: Eukaryota > Viridiplantae > Streptophyta > Magnoliopsida > Ericales > Theaceae > Camellia > Camellia lanceoleosa. The sequence goes on from JANUSC010000481.1 coordinate 124,769, forward strand.
TTTCAATCTCTCTTCGATCATATCGTTATTATTCAGATTTCTTTCTCAGAAATCTGTTTAACCGATCTCTTGTTCGAATTGATGATTTTTGTGTTCCATTTTCCTATTAATTTATTTATTTCTCTTGCAAATTGGCGGTTTTTTAGCGACATTTGATTTAATTGAGGCTATTTATTCCCGATTTGGAATTTAGTTTTGTGTTTTTTTTTGCTTTCAGGATTGAGTTTTTATTTTTTGGAAATGTTTTGATCTGAAGATTGTGTCGAAAATGTTTTGATCTGTGCTAGTTAAATCCTAAATGAGCTAATTTATTGAACTCTGAATTCGCAATGTGATGCATACGGTCATTTTATAAGCTATTTCGAGGTGATGACATATATACATCTTAGCTTTTGTTTCAGATCCATTTGATTTGATGATCTTTTTGTGCTGACTTTTAGTTTTGTGTTTTGTCTGTGTGATAATTTGTGGTTGCATCGACCAAAGGGAAGTATCCTTTTGTCATAGCTTCTATCTTCTCGCATCGTACTCTATTCTCTTTGTGCTTTCTCTTCCTAGATCCCCTGCAAAGCTTTTGCCAGCTCCATAAATATCTGTTTTGGGGGATAAATAGTCCAACTTTATTGAGAAGGCATCAATATGATGCAAAAGAATACAAGAAAATCCCAAAATCGGAAGACACTAAGAACTCCTAACCAATAAAATCATCTAAAAGTCTAAGAAAACAAACAGATTCAGATCCACCCTTTCTCTTCAACCAACTATACAAAGTAACTAATAAACCAGCTCCATAAATATAGCGAGAGGTTAGATATGGGTCTATATACGATTTCTATGGATTTCTTAGAAATGCGTGGTATATCCCCGCTTTAATTAATATATTTTTTGTAATGAGGTCCGTAATGATCAACTCAGGGACTATGCGTTGATTGTCAGACATAAGTTCATTAGAAAACTTTTTAATTATTCAAAATTCTGTCATTTTTTTTCTTCAAATTTGTGGGTATTCACTATTCAGCAGGGCTGTTAACAGGTCTGATTTGTATCAGATAAATGGCAACTTGAATCTGACCCAATTAGAATATCACTGTAATTTAATTCCGCTGGATCGTCCAATTACAAATTCGAATCCGAAACTAGTTGGATACTGATCCATTCTTTTTAAATTTTTTTCATTCCAACATTGTCATTTTATTTGAATAATTAAGTAACAAAACCCGACTCATTAGAGCATGATATGCAGGGAGGTAAAAAATAGAGAATAATGACGAGAACATCTTCCATGAATATAGAACCTTAATGCTGTTCGATCAATGGAAATGTTTTATCAGCATTATCCAATTTGCAAACAATGGAAATGCAAGCAATGTCCACACTGAAGTAATACATTCTCAATTTTTTTGAAACGTGAACAACCCCCCTGACACACTTCCACCCAATACTGTTAGAAGGCCTCAATCCATTTATAGAAACATCCCAAAACCCACATACGTATGTACATGTACATACTCATAAGCTTAAGGTATATATATAGATTTATTCAATGATGAAGAGCATTGGTAAATGGTATTATTTCTACTGCCAGCACCAGTAACAAAACTGTGCTTTGGTTCGAATTCACCATCACTCACAAAACCATTGAATGCCTCATCCAACCCCTATTGTTGATAAAATCACTGATAGGAAGGAGAAGAAGTTGCTGACAATTTTTGCCCTATTGTAACCAATGAGGCCCAAGAATGATAAATTCCTGACCATTGGTGGGTGGTTGAGGCTGGAAGCTGGAGAAGAAGGTGCTAGAGAGATCGAGAAGCCTATCAAACTAGGGAAAGATGAAAAAAAAATTAGGAGAGAATTATATAAATCAATTTTTTGGATCTACTCAAATTTATCTAAAACAGATCCATCATTTCTTGAATCAGCCGAATTTAGATTTATTCGAATTAGCAGATTAGATTTATCTTAACAGATTTAGATTTTATCAGATCGGATTTGGGATGGCCCCGATCCCTTGATAAAGCTTAATTTGGCTACAATTGATTTGATTTGAGGATGTTTATGGTTGATTTGGGATTTCAGTTTGTGCTTTATGGTTTCTTTTTGATTTGATGTGAGATACTTCCTCTGTCCCAATTTATTTGTCCATTTTAGGGAATCTAACTTATTAGGGAGACATGCAATAATTACACTTCAATTTAAATTTTGAAATGAATTTGTTACCTTTGTTACTTGGAACGTGGATCATTTTGGTACATGGAACGGGATACCTACATACCTAAAATGTGGTACATTGTGGTTAGACTTGTATATATTATATTTAAAAATTTAAGGTACTTCTAGAGGAATTTTTTTTAAACTATTAGGCATCCAATAGAATGTATTTTTAAATTTTTTTTTTCTATTTTTGATTTTTTGTCTTGTTAAAACTCAACTTACTTTAAATTTTAATTTATTATATTTGATTTTTTTTTTCTTAAAGGAAATATATTGGAAAAAAAAAAAACTTTTGGGATCATTTTGGATTACTAAATTTGCCGTTCTAGAACGAAAGTGTATCATGTTTTGGAACGCATGTATCAGTAAGTAATTCATTAGGGTATTAGCGTTTTCTGGTAACACAATTTGCTACCACTACCTTTATATTTGAATTTTAAAATGTGTTTATAATGATTTATAATGGTTAGTTTTGGAAATCTAACAAAATTTAGTACCCAAAATAGAAGGTGGGACTAACATTTTGGAACGGACCAAAATGGAAAAGTGGACAACCAAAATGAGACGGAAGGAGTATTATTTTCATATGTTCTAATCTGAAGATTGTGTGGTGAAATTGTTTCAATCTATTGTGTTCAACAGTTCATGTCAATAGTAATTTGCAAGTCAACCGTTGTATTAAAAACTGAATGCATAACGGAGCTTAAAATGGGCAAATTGTGCATCATTTCTTGTTTGTTACATGATTTTAACTAGAGAGTTTAGATCCATTTGATCTTGCAACATTTTGGCAAGATTATTGTTGGTTAATGCTTTGCTTGGTGATTTTGATACCAGCAAATTGATGAATTTGATTTTTATAACTGGAGCTCAATAATTTTTGGCTGATTTTTGTGATTTGGTATGCTCTCATGTAGGGATCCACCATCGGAAAGACAAATGGGGTTGACGCTCACCAAACTTTTCAGCCGGCTTTTGCCAAGAAAGAGATGCGTATCCTTATGGTTGGTTTGATGCCGCTGGTAAGACCACCATTTTGTACAAGCTTAAGCTTGAGAGATTGTGACCACAATCCCCACCATTGGTAAGTCTTACTAATAGAAATAATGGATATTTGCTTCTGTTTTCTTATAGTTATAATGGTTCACATTTAGGATGCGTGTGAAAATTTCTGAGCCTTCGGGTAATTGGATGGAGTACCATAATGTTTATGATCATTGAAGAAGCTTTGGGATGGAGATTATGCTTCATTAAGTTCTTAAGAGTTATTATACGTGCTATTGGAAATTTTATTAATAGTTATGGAATCTTTTGTTGGATGTTGCAAACATAAAGTTAAAACTATAGAAAGTTGTGTTTCATGTGGGGCTGATTTTCTTTTGTAGTAATGCCATTGATAGAAATGTAATGTTACTTAGATCCATACTGCGGTTCTCTTAATTACAAAATGGTGATTATCTGCAGGTTTTAATGTTGAAACCGAGTACAAAAATATCAGCTTCACTGTGTGGGATGTTGGTGGCCAGGACAAGGTATGAAATTATTATGTTTGTTTTTTGATCCGTGTATATAGTTATGATTATATATTGGAAGTTTAATCTGTTTTAGTGAAGTAGTGTGAGTATTCTTCTTCTTTCCCTTTTCTGAGACCTTGTAATTTGTTTGTGAAATCAAATGCTGTTATTGTTTGTTAACCTTCATATAATATGGCAAATAATGTGGAAGCTTTTTATGCAGATTCGTCCATTGTGGAGGCACTATTTCCAGAACACACAGGGTCTCATTTTGTGGTGGATAACAATGACAGAGACCGAGTTGTTGAGGCAAGGGATGAATTGCATCAAGATGTTGAATGAGTGTAACTTGCCATATGGTTAATTTACTGTGAAAGCTTTTAAGACTGGCAGAAGTTTTGAACATGTCTTTTTGTTTGGGAATGCTCCTGGGAGTTTGTTCTATTTTTTCCAACATTTGTGTCTTTGTATTATTGCTCTCTCTCTCTCTCAATTGCTTGTTGTACCTTGTCAAGAATTTGGTGGTTATTTTGGGGGAGCTGTGTTTCCTGGTCACGCATTGGATGTGAAATTAAAAAAGTCCTAACAGAAAAATGAAAAACAAAGGAAAAATCCAAATACATGTGAATATATGGGTTGCTCAATAGAGCATTTTAACTTAGATGTAATGCAACTTCTCAGTCGGCAGTCACTCTAGTACTTTTTAACTGTTTTGAGTTCAACATAGGATTTGGTGTAGGATGTTTTATTTCACATGCCTTTTACTGATAGGCTACATTTTTTGATTGGCAATTTGTTTTATGGTTCCTGTCATTTTTCTTTTTTTGTCGGGTCATTGTGCAAACTTTACACATTTTTTGTTAGGATGGCTGTGCAGCATTTTTGTTTAGCTACATAATTATTCTAAAAAGACAAATTTTGAAAAATATTCCAGAATTGTAATGTCCCCAGGACTGACATTTAGGCTTATTGCTCCATAGATGAGCCACGAGATGCAGTGTTGTTTGTATTTCTACTAACAAAACAAGATCTTCCTAATCGATGAATGCATGCAAAATAACTTGACAAGCTATGGCCTCAACTCTCTCCGATAGCCAGCCACTGGTGAACTTTTTTGATTTCTTTTGCTCTATGGTTTAATCTGAATTATCGTTCAAACTCAATCTTTCGCTCTTTCCAGAAAGTACATCCAGAGCACCTGTGCAATAACCTCTGGGAGGGGAGCTCACGAGGGGTTGGATTAGCTCTCCAAACAACCATTGCTAACAAGGCAAGTGTTTAAATATCCTCACTCTTTGTCAAACAAACTATTGACCACATTGTTATGAGATCATGAATATAATACATGAATGAATCAAGCTTTTATTAAATAGTGATTATGTACCAATAAAAAATTATAGCATTTATTGTATATGATGCATTATGTAATTACTTACAAAAACACGATTTATTTTTGCAGAGAAATGTTGCAAACATGTGTCATACGATTCACTCAACTTAAAAAATTACGGATATAAATATAATTAATTATTATTATTATTATTACAAATTTTATGAAAACGATGTTTGCATACATTATAGGTAATCATTGAATTGTTGTGAATCTCAGTGAATTCCAGCAATTGAATCATAAGATTCACTCAGGTACAATTCAAAAATACGATTCAAATAAATTTGAAACTTATATTA
>JANUSC010000482.1:0-128681 GCA_025200525.1 Camellia lanceoleosa
CTACCACGCCTACCACGACCCACGACCACGTCCTAACATCCTAATAAAGGTAACAAAAGAGATTAGCACATTCACCAATGTCAAGCAAACTCACTGCATCCTAATGCAAAGGACAACCTGTAAGTCACTCCACATAAGCATATAGTCATGTAAACACATACGAGTTTCATTTCCAAGTAATGATCGTTCCGTGAAGTTGCCAGAGTTTCAAATAGAAATAGCAGTGATCAAGTGCTCTTCCAACAGAACTTCCAGAAACCCACAGACTCAGTCAACATTCTAGAAATTAAATCTCACACTCATATAATTATATAAGCATGTTATCACATAAGAATACAACACATACTAACGTCTCAACTAAGTGAGACAAACCCATTGTGGTAATAAGCACTTCCCTTTATCCAAAGTATTCAAACCGGTATGCTCGATACCAAGTTGTAATGCCCCCAAAATAATACAATAAATATAACCCATAAGCAGAAGAATGATAGAAATAATATGCTTTCATTCATCAAAGTTCGTATACAAAAGATAACACATGTGATATACATTCACAAACTGTTCATCACGAATCTACAACATGTGTTACAATGATAAAAGAACTAAAAACTAAATATGTAATCATATTCCCTATTGGCTTACATCTTTCCAAGTCATTGCGTGGTTACAACAAAAGTGAGCCTAGCTCAATATAGTTAAAGCCCTTGGCTATACAAAAGAATACAACAAAAGAAAGAAACTCTTGCTCCCAAATGTCCCTCCAAACTATTGTCTTGGCGGAGGCATATCACCAACACCTAAAAATGGTTTTTCCCAAATAGGGTGAGCCAAAGCCCAGTAGGAACAATCTAGCACAATATATGAGATTTAACAAAGATATAAGTACAATATGCATATACAATGCCTGTGACAAAACATTCACATTTATATAATCATAAAGTACCAAATTCATATCTTAATCTATTTTCCTTCAATTCATTTCAATTCATGAGCCAATTTCATTATCTTTCAACAACCCAACTGAGACTACAACTAAGTGGTTCTCCATTCAACACAATTACCACACAAACACTTCCATTTGCCATTTTACGGAAATTTAGGTCCACGGGATCGAAACCCATGTATACTGTAGGTTTCGGGACTTTCAACTTTGGACACTCCGACCAACTTAATTTCAATGGAGTCCATCCTTTATCTCCCAAACATGGTGTACATCCCATTTTTTTCTCCAAACATCATACATATACAATGTATTTTAAAACATAGTCATATTCAATGACAACCAACAATTGATTAATTTTAATTCACCTAATCCTCATGTAATTTCTACAACAATCATAGTTATCTCCACCGATAGCTCAATACGATTATTTCTAAATATATATTCAATCTCAAGAGATAACTTATTCAAAATTTCCAAAAGGTGTGAGATAATGCATATCCAACTCCACCATTTATTTCAATATTAGCTCTAATTTCATATTTACAACACCAATTTCATTATTTATACAAAATAAATATTTGAATCATTTTAGGGCAAACCCATTTTCCCAAATATCAACCCAAAGGCAAAATCAACTACTTTGCCACAAGATACCTCACATTCAACCCCATAACCCTTTATATCATACTCACTCAAAACTACTCTTTTGATTTCAAACCCAAACCCTAGGTTTGTCCATAACACTCCCATATCCCACCATTGTTACACAACAATGAATAACTAAGTTAAAAATCATATGAAAGTGTAGAAAATCCCTACCTCAAAGTGAGAAAACCAAGGCAAGGGTGAAACTCCAAAGATGCTCAAACCCAACTTTATTAGGATCAAAATAAAGATATTGAGACACTCTACATTTTTCTCAAAGACACTAGAGTGGAGAACTCAATGGATCTAGGTGAAAATAGAGAGAATATGAGTTTTTAGAGAGAGAGAGAGACTCAAGATCAAGGTTTTGGAAAGTTTTAGAGAGAGAGAGGAATGAAAAAGTGAACTAAAAAGTCATCTTCACAGTGATACATGTAGTCCGCTCGGCGCCAAGTGGCGCTTAAGCGCCGGATACATAATTTCGCTCTAGCACAAGAAGTGAAGCTCGAGCCTGAGAATACAAACTTCGAAGTTTTGCGCAGACGAAGAACATCGCTCGAAAGCAAGAAAGCGCTCGACCATAGAATACACTCTCCGGTGTTTTTGCGGACTGCAAAGTATTGAGAGTTTGCAAAGCCAGAGCACAAGAAGTGCCACTCGGTGGAAGACCAAAAATCTAGGCAACAAGAGTTTGGAAACTAGGCAACCAACCTATTTCAAACACAACCACAACAATCCCAAAGCCAAGTTTAAGGGAAAAGAAGGTAAGCAAGACATGTTCAACAATATGAAACCAAGAAAATCGTATCCCCTGATTGCAACAAGGCCGGATCAAATCGGGTCACTATCCGATTGAAATGAAGGAATTTCATTAATATTATATGACATGTGCAATGTGGACCTAAGGTCATTCTGTTTCCGCTTGTTATATGATTGGGTCCGAGCTTGTCATATGATTGGACCAGACGCTTGTTATATAATTTGGCCCGAGGCCAATTGTTATCTAATTGGGCTCGGCTATATATGATTGGGCTGAGGCCACTTGTTATCTGATTGGGCTCGAGGCCGCTTGTTATATGATTATGGTTATTGTAAGAACCTTGTGATCATCTATTTACACTTCCTTTCTTGTATTATTACTCATTGAGCCAGCTCATCAATATTATGTATACACATGTAGGTGATCGCTGACATGAAGCACACCCCTAAAGTTAACCCAGGAGCCATTTTGTGACCCAATCGAGTCATGCCTCCGAAATGGAGTTGTCTTTGACTCACCACACCTTGACCTTATTTTGTTTTTGCCATTATGGTCTTGGGTTTGTAAACAATATGTGTAAATTTCTTGTGGCACTTATAGTTTTTGCAGGCATGTAAATGTGTTAACGTATTATGAGGTTATCTTCATAATTTTGCTCGTGATTGGCATAGCTCAATGGGCTTCTCTTTATTATACACTTCCATTTATGGCCCCATTAGCACAAATATTCGTATGATTGTTTGAGGCCTTTGATAATCTCTGAGATTCTTGGCGGTTATGACCCAAACTTTTAGCGGGTTTGCATGATGACATGATTCAACCCAAAATATGGTAGCAGGAGGTCACTTGATACTCGACCAATTATCATCCTAGCATTTTGGAGATCATTTCCTTATCGCCTCTCATGCCGTGGTAAATTGGATTTGCTAGCATTGCACATATTTAATGTTTGTCTTTAATTTTGTGCATGGTTTTAAATAATAGTATTAGAACAGGTATTAGTAAGCATACGGTTATACATCAATCGATATCAAACAATATTGACAAATATATTTATAAATATTGGTACCAAAAGTCTAAAATCTTATCACATACCAACTGACAACAATTACATGGAATTTGGAACCATGTTTATTATCATGGAATTTTGTTGAACACCACATGCATTTATATATATATGCTTTCATGTTGCTGGAAGTAGATGCTAACATGGAGCAACTACTCTGTTTTTATATTTAATATCTCATTTTCATCATGTAAAAGACTTGATAATAACTAATTTGGTTATTATTTTTCAAATTCACAATATTCCATTTGAAAAATAACATTAATTCTGAATAGTGAAGTTTGATTTCATTTACAAAATAACATTATCAAATTATTCTTGCTTTATTTTATGTATAAATTTTGAATAAGAATATATTTTCTTTGTATATATCCTACATTCTCATTGTTTATACAGAAGTGGATGTTAAAATGGGCCAACAATTTCAGTAGTAGAGTGAGAAAAGATGCTAGGGCAACTAATAATCAACCTTCACAAAAACTAGAACTTCATTGATGCAATCCAATGCTTAGGCGTGTCTTACCATTTTGAAAGTGAGATTGAGACAGATTACGACACATATATGAAACCTATTATGATCACCATGATGACAAAGCCAATGATGACCTTTTATACTATTGCTCTCTTGTTTGGTTTGTAGACAAAAGGATATCCCATTCTTGTGGTAAGTCTTATTTGCCATGCATTTGATGTTTTGGTATCGATGGTATCTGAACAAGGCTAAAACAATCAAACACAACCATATAAGTCCATATGTTATTTTGGCCACACTAATATATCATGTGTCGGATGGAGTTCGAGATGTGTTCAACAAATTCAGGGCGACCTTTGGCAAAATTCAATAATCCTTAATTAGCGATGTGCAGAATATTAGGCTTGTATAAGGTTGCACATCTTAGGGTGCAAGGAGAAGATATACTAGATAAAGCACTGTCTTTTACCATCACTCACCTTGAGTCTGCGGTACCCAAGTAAAGCAATCGTGTTCAAGAACAAGTAATTCATGCTCTAAATCAGCCCATACACAAGGGCTTGACAAGGCTAGAGGCAACCTATTACTTCTTCTATGACCAAGATGATTCTCACAATAAAGTTCTACTGAATTTTGCAAAATTAGATTTCAACCTATTGGAAAAAAATGCACCAATGAGAGCTAAGTGAAATCACAAGGTGACTCGTATAAATTTATGCCCAGAAAAAAAATAATTGGAAATTCCCAGGATTTAAATGTATAGTATAAATTTAAATTGTGCACTTTTTCATCCATACATGTCAAATTCTACGCACATTTTTGAATATTTTTTGTGGATACGTAAGGTTGTTAACCAAGTTAGGCTTTTCCAGTCATATTAAAGTGGTTTAAAAATTAACTCAAATAGATCCTATTACATATTTCAGGGGGTGGAAAGAATTGGACTTCGCACAAGAGAATGCCTTTTGCAAGAGACAAAATAGTGGAGTGCTATTTTTGGATAGTGGGAGTTTATTTTAAGCCCCAGTACCTACTTGCTAGAAAGATGCTAACCAAAGGGATTGCCTTGACTTTCATTATTGATGAATGATGTCTATGGTACTTTACAAGAACTTGTGCTCTTCACTGATGCAATTGAGAGGTTCAAACCGATTCATTCCCTTAATGAACTTTGCATTTGATCTCACAGAAGTATCAAAATCTCTTCAATTCTTCATTATCTATTTGTACTCAATCGAAATCGTTGCCATAGATCAACTTCCGGAGTACATGAAACCATGTTATCAAGCACTTCTAGATGTTTACAACATGATTGATGGAGAGATGGCTAGGAAAAGCGGATCATGTCCACTATGCAAAATCTGCGAAGCCTCAGTGTGATTGGTTACAAACTAACAAATTGCGATTAGCAATAAGATTATATGTGAAATTTGATTAAAAAGCAATAATATTGATCGATTTTGTTCAAATCTCGGATGAAAATTTTAGTTAGAGCATACTTTGAAGCTTAGTAGTAGGAATCGTCTCAAAGGGTGACAACTCACGAGGAAGAAAGCAATTCCCACGCTTCGAGGAAGAATCATGAGATCGTGAATCTGATGCGAAGAGGAAGCACTCTTGAGAGGGGAATGAGAGAACCTTGTTGCTAGTTTCGATCCTCTATTCGACGACTTCGATCTTGTACCCTTTGACTTCCCTTTCAAAGCCCTAGTCTTGGTCCCTCTCTTCGAAGCCCTAGGTCTTCATCTCTCTCTCTCTCTCTCTCTCTCTCTCTCTCTCTCTCCCTCCCTCCCTCCCTTCCTCCCTCTCTGTTTTCATGTTTGACTTTGTTTTATGTAATATAATTTATCATAAACAATATAATTTTTATGTCTAAAATAAAAAATTATTTATTTTATCATATCTAATATAATTTTTATTTATTATTTCTTTTTTTTAACATAATTTATTATTTCTTAATTTTTTAACATATAATAAATAAAATAAATCATCTAATTGTTTTAAAAAAAATCTATTTAAATCATATATAATAAAAAAAAATCTTAAAAATTTATAAAATAAAACATCTAATTTTTATTTTTTATTTATTTTAACATAATTTATTATTCCTTATTCATTATAATAAATAAAATATAATTAATAAAAATAATACATAAGCGCTCACAATTTACGACTCCTCTTAGCGGCCACGTTCCCCTGCTTCTGCTCCCGCTTCGTGTGACTAAGCTTTGAAGAAGCCAAATGGCTTCACCAAGGCAATGATTGGGTGTCAAGTGATCCTTTAATTGTTTAAGCTTCATCAGTAGTTTGCAGACTCATGGATGACATGGTTGGCCATGAGGTATTCCCGATGATCATGCGGTATTGTTAATGTGGTGAGCTCTGTTCATTTATCTTTACTGAATTAAAAATAAATAAATAATAAATAGACATTTAAAGAAAAATTAATTTATTTTAGAAGAATTGAAGTAAGATTATATAGATTTTGGAAATCATAATAATAATTTATTTTACAGAAACTCAAAATAACATTAAAGTAATGAGATTTTTCAATGGGCACTTTTCATAAATCCCTTTCACTTACTTATGTTCTATTTAGTCCACATTATTTTTTTATATTCCAATAAATCCTATGAGTGATATAGTTACCAAAATACCCATAATAATATTTATATTTACAATGTGAATGTTCCGTGATGTGAATGTTCATACTGTCAATGTGAATGTCCACACTATCAATGTGAACATTCACATGTCAGTGTGAATATTCACATTGTAAAATACAAATGTTCACATTACCAAATTGTTAACCATTCAAAAAATATTTGTAAGGGTAAAAATGTCCGTAAAATACTTTAAATATGAGAATTAGAATTTTGTAGATCAAATATTCAAATAATAGGACTTATTGGAATACAAGAATATCTTATGGATTAATTGGAATAGAAATACTTGAAAAGGGATTTTCCAATAAATCTCCCATTTTTGAAAGTTTTGGGGTGACTAAAATACTAATTTATTCTATAATTATTAAAAATTGCATGAAAATAATGAAATTTTTAAAAATTTAGGATCGCAAAAGTAAAATTATTTAGATTTTGGAAGGGTTAGAGTAAAATTATATATATTTTGAAGGGGTCAAAATGCAAACTTCTTTTATAAAGGTTAAAAATTACATGATAAAAGTGCAATTTGCCAAAAGTTTGGGAGGGTGGTGGCCCCCGTCGTCACCCCTGTGTCTGCCACTGGTTGGATCTATATCAATGTGTTACAAATTAAAAATTAACAGTTGTTTTATTATATAATTCTGTGAACTTTTTTTAAGAGTCCCAAACATTTTTCCAAAACAACTTTAATTTGAGGTGGTGGTTGGCCTTTCATGTCAAGGCGTTTTTTATTTATTTTAATTTCTTTTAATAGCTTGTAAAATCCAAGAAGAAAATAAGGCAAAGAATAATGTTTCATAGCTTGAAACACGTTGGCCCGAATGGCTCGACTACCCACAATGACGTCATTTTGGGCATTTTTTTTTTCTCTAAAACAGACAAAAGAAGGAGACAGAAGAAGAATGAGAGAGGGAGGAGGAAGAGAGAAGAAAATAATGAGAAGATAGAGAAGGATCGCGATGGGTATGCAACGTGATACTTGTGTAGGTGGGTGGAGGGATGGAGTCGACTCAGAGATTTGGAAAACTCTTGGTCAGACATTCCCAAGGTAAGACAAACATTCTCTCCCTTGAACTCTCCATCTTCATTGATTTGTTCATTTCTTGATTTATTTGTTTGAATCAAGGGTTCAATTTGCCTTACAAACTTAACAGATCTACAATGTAAAAACTAGATCACTTGGCTTTTTCTTTCCATTAATTGGGTTTGATTTTTGGGATTTATTTCACAATAATTTTTCAATTTTTATGGATTTTTTAATGAAAGATCAGTGTTTTGAGTTTAGGTTTTGGTGATTGTGAATTCCTAATGAACATAGATACTCTAGTGGTTGTGTTGATGTGGGTCATTTGCTGCAATAGGTTTCGATCTGGCGATGGAATTGTGGATGGTGGATGGTGAAGAACGACGATGATGCAAGGAGATGAAAAAAGGAAAAGAAAGAGAGATGAACAAAAGAAGAAGAAGAAGAAGAAGAAGAAGAAGAAGAAGAAGAAGAAGAAAAAGAGAAGAAATAGAGGAACAAGAGAAAGGGGAGAGAGAGAGAGAGGTTGAAAAATCAAAAGTCGGGCCACTTGAGCCACGCAAAAGTTGAGCTACGTAGCAGAATTGTAAGACAAAACCATCGTCACTGACTTTGACTCTAAACATGAGTAAAATGATGGTTATGGGTACTAATCAGTCTACAGTGAGCCCTTATCATTCTGGCTAATTCATCACCAAGGATTAATTTGATAACTTTTCCTATTCTTTTACATATATTTTTTTAAAAAAAGTCCAAAAAAAAAAAAAATTTAATTAAAAATCAACTTTTAACAAACTTACCAAAACAATTTTAAGTTAATTCCAATTTTTTGTTTGGTTTGATTTGTATAGTTATCAGAATAAGTACTTCAATTCAGTTTGTGTTAAGAAAAAAAATATATCGATTCAAAAAATTTCATTTTGTTAATTGAGAAACCAAAACTAATCATGTATTACGGTTTGGGTTATTTAGTTTTGAGAGAGTTATAGGTAGGTCTTAATAGGTGAACTTATTGTCCAATATGTTTTATAATAATTAATAGCGTTTTTCATTAAACACTATTAAAAACGTCACTAATTGTTAAGTTTCAATGATAGTTTGAAAATTGTCACAGAAAATGTCACTAATTATAAATTTTAGCGACAGTTTAAAAAGATCGTCACAAAAAAATGTCATTAATTTTTTAACTTTCAGCAATAGTTTGAAAAATTCGTCATACAAAAAGTCATTAATTGTAAGTTTTAGCAATAATTTATAAAAACCGTGACAAAAAAAGTCACAAATCCTCACAAAAAATTATTTTTAGCGACGATTTTACTATGACTTATTTTCAATAAGATTTGATGAAAGTTACGTCTAACTATTAGAATCTATTGGTAATTTACCCTTTAGTTTTTCAATTTAATGTACATGAAGGATCATTTGTCAGAGATTTTAAGGATTTTTAAAACTTTTCTAGAGTCCAATATCAAAAGTAAATGAAAAGAGATGGAAGAGAATACTCTGTAAAAATTATTTTAGGGTTTAATATGTGTTATTCTTATTAGTAATTTTATATTAGGATATAAAAGGAATTAAAATTTATGAATTTAAATTGGGTGTATAAAAACATATTTTCGGTTCAAATAGAATCCCCCCTAATCTTGCTAGATATGTTTGGGCTAGACTCAATCGTTCAAGTCCATTGGGCCTTGAATCTGGGTTGGTCTGGGCCCACGTGCATGACGAGCATTTTGCATTTGAACCATTCATCGTAAATTTTGGGTTTAGACTTTTGATTTCTGAAAATATCTTTAATTTAATTTATTTTAATCAGGTAGCAACTGTGCACCACAAATTTCCCAGTAGGATATAATCTACAATGTGTGGCCAAATGGTGTACTCATTTTTCTTATTTTGTCTTCCCAAGTCGCATTCTATTTTTTTATTTTATTTTTCCTAAGACAAGAAGTCGCATTCTATTCGTACACCATGGTGTGATGGTCAACACATAAAAAGGGTCTTTCTCTTTATATTTTCTCTTTAGGCTTTTCATTGGGAGGCATTTTCCATTCATTTTTACTTTTTATTTTTTGTTAGCCTTACATATGCAATAATAAAACGTTAAGACTTTGATACTTGGTGACATAGATAGACGTAAGATTTCAATATAGAAGGGGTAAACAGATATATTACTTTAATTAAAAAAAAAAAAACTACAACATTAATTTCTACATTTAGATCTCCAAGTTTAATATTATAGAAGCCAACCATTTAAAACTATTAAAAATTCAAATCAACGGACCATTTAAAGTTTTTAAAAAGCTTTAAAGAATCAAATTTATATAATTTAGAGATAATTAAGAAATAATAATATTATAATATAGTATAGGGTTTTTTTTTAAAAAAAAAACTTTTATTTTTTATTTGGAATGAATTTTTAATTTTTTTTATTATTTTATGAGCAAAAGGACGAAATATTTATAGTTTGGATGTGATATTTTGTCTGACTTTTTAGCTTATTTTGGTTTTATTTGAGAAGTTGGTTATTTGACTTTTTGCTATTTTAACGACTAAAATAGTTGTATTTGAGAAGATAGTTGTTTTTGTAATTAATTTGATGATTGTGAAAAAAAGTGAAATTATTATGCGTTGATTGTAATATTTTGTTTTATTGTTTATTTTAGCTTATTTTATCTTGCGGGACTTACTTATAACTCCCATACACAAAGTTCAAAATTCATTTAGTCCCAAAACAAAACACTTGCACTAATTAGTTCTATATATTTTTAATTGTTACTAAAAAATTCTTTTTTTTTTTTTTTAAAGACGCTACTGCATCCCATCACCGCTGGATTTCCGTCAGACGGTCATCAGAGACTCGCGCTGAATGTTCAACATCACCGGGACGTGTTGGAATATCACCGAAAATTCGCCGGAATATTTTGAACGTCATCAGAAGTCGTCGAAACATCAAGAATGCTTGCTGGACGTCAACAATAATGCTGAAGACTCACCGGAATGGCTAGAATATTGCCAAAAAAAAGAATAAAATGGGGAATTAAAAATAAAAAACATAGCAAAATGTATTAAATATTGATAAACTGAAAGAAGAAAAAGACCTAAGAACAACAAAAAGCAACAATGAAAAAAACATATGTTATTTTTAATTTTTGTAAGGTTTAAACAAATAATTTTCAATATTGATCAAACTGAAAAGTAAGTTTTGAAACTGTAAAATGTTACAGTCTCAAAGTATGATTCTATTAAGTATTTATTCTTATTAATCAAACTAAAAAACATGTTATGAAACTGTAAAATTTTACAGTTCTAAAGAACGATTCATTTTAATACCCAAAAAAAATTAAAAGCGTAAAATTTATATAGTTTTCACTTTAATAACTAAAACTCGAAAACAACTTGTTTAGAATTTGAAAATTTTCTCCATTATAACAAGAAAATAGAAATGTGTAGTACAGAAAAGTAATAAAACTGATAGATCAAATCAAGGAGACAAATATAGAGAAATACTTGTATTCCGACAACTATTTTTTAATTTAGATGTAACTGGATCTAATGTAGGTATATTTAGATCTAATGTAGATCTGAATAGATCCACATCAGAATTGAATAGATCTACTCATCTTCCTCCTTGAAACTCATCTCTTTCGCCTTCAACAAGCATGAAGCAAGGAGTTAGCGCCGAGTGGTTTCCATGAACCCCAATCAATAGTAGTCGCCATCATGGGTGACATGAGATTAGAAAGAGATAGAAGAATGAAAGCATGGGCATGGGCATAGGCATGGGTGTGGGCGTGGGCGTGGTCATTATCGTTGTCGTTTGATATTAGAGAAAGAGAGATAAAGAGAAGAAATAAAGTGTAGGGAAGAGATGAGAAGATAAATGGATATAGGACTTTTGAGTCTATCCAAAAAGTTTTGGGATTAAATAGAATACACACTTTTCAAACAGGATTTTTGGGTAATTTGCCCTTTATGTTTTAATACTATTTTAGCCTAAAGAGTCAAAAAAAGCATTGGCCTCTTTTGGATAAAAGGTTAAAAGTCACTTTTTGGCTTTTAATGGGCAAATCACATTTACATTTTTTTACGTTTTTTAGATAAAAGTCAAAAAATTAGTTTTTAACTTACTTCCTAAAACAATCCAAAATGTCATATCAAACCCATAATTATATCACTTTTTTTTTTCCTCACAGCATTACATTCAACTTTAAAAAAAATTTAAAAAAAAAAAAACAATCATCTTGCCAAACACAACTATTTTAACCTACTAAAATTACCTAATAAAATAGTCAACTTTCCAAACACCCCACTATAGGACTTATTTGAAACTCCAAATATAATTTTTTTTGTTTTTTACTAAGAAAATGGAAGCACCATCACGTGTATTTCTTTAACAAAAAAATAAAAATAAAATGTGTTTTTTTTTTTAAATAACAAAAAAACAAAAACAAAGAAATGCTTTTTTTTTTTGTAGGATCCCTGATATTAAGATTTTATAGCATAAAGAACATTCAATATTTTCATAATGTTTAAGGTCCCTCAATATTGATCTAGAGAAATTCTTCCCAAAGAAATTCTCTCGAGAAAAAATTGGACTTTCTAAAGAATTTCTCTGGATTCAAACTAGAGAAAATTCAAATTTCTCTGAGTTCAAACCAGACAAAATTGAACAACACAGAGAAAATTAAACCTAGAAATTCAAAAACTAATAATACAAAACCAGAAATCCAAAGAAAATTCACACAATTTCCACATCCAGAAAAAATTCTGATCCAGAGAAATTCTGGAAAGACTAGAGAATTTCTCTAATGTTTTGGTACTAGGTTCAATGTTGTTTGTTAATGTGGTTGAGAGAATTTTCACTAGATTAGAATTTCCTCTGTATTTTTTACTGAACCAGAGAAAATCCCTTTAAAACCCACATTAAATGCATTTCAATACAACTACTACAATTCAATTCAAGCTCCTTTAATAGCTAGAATGGCACACAACAAAACTATATTACAAAAGCAAAAATCCAAAGAAAATTCACACAAATTCCACATCTAAAGAAAATTCTGATCCAAAGAAATTCTAGAAAGACTAGAGAATTTCTCTAATGTTTTGGTCCTGGGTTCAATGTTGTTTGCTAATGTGGTTGAAAGAATTTTCTCTGTATTTTTGACCTAACCGCAGAAAATCCTTTAAAACCCACATTAAATCCATTTCAATATAACCACGGCAATTCAATTCAAGCTCCTTCAATAGCAACAATGGCGTATAGCAAAACTGTAATACAAAACCAGAAATCCAGAGAAAATCCACACAAATTCCACATCCAGAGAAAATTCTGATCCACAGAAATTCTTGAAAAAGGATGGAGAATTTCTCTGGTGCTTTGGTACTAGGTTCAATGTTGTTTGTTAATGTGGTTAAGAGAATTTTCTTTAGTTCAGAATTTTCTCTGTAATTTTTACCGATCTAGAGAAAATCCCTTTAAAACCCACATTAAACCCATTTCAATACAACCACTGTAATTCAATTCAAGCTCCTTCAATAGCAACAATTATAGCACTCTGTACTTCATGTTATAATGGAATTATATTTGACTATTTGATTATCTTGATTTTGGACCATTTTAGTCGATATTTGAGCCGTGGTTAAGGCGTTACCATAGTGGTTAGGTGAGATTGAATCAAAAACTCCATATTCAAATAGTTGCTATTGAGTAGTCTTCACTATTTTATCATTTTCTCTTTCCACACTTTGAATATTAATGTGAGGTTAGAACCATTAGAAAGCTTACTTTCGGGCTTCAATTTGGATACAAGAATGACCCCAAACGAAGTCTGGACGAAAGATATACCTATTTGAAATTTACAAATCTATGATGTCAGCATAGTACGCTCGAGCGCAACTTTCGATGCTCGAGCGTACAACACAGAATTAGATCTTTAAAAACCACTTTTTGGATCAAATCTCTTCTTTTCTCACTTCCCTTTCTCTCTTTTTCTGTCATTTTTTGTTTCTTAAGCTTTGTAGGCTTGATTTCATCTATTTCCATACTTCTCTGACCCCTAGTTCCATATACCAAAATGTAGAGCACGACGAGGGCTTCCATTTAATTTCAACAGATCGTTATTTCGTCACCGGTGATTTTTCAGACTTGTTTCCTTCTTGCTTCAAGAGGAAGGGTCTATTTCTTAAACTCAATATGAGTTCGGTAGTGTATTTGTGGTGTATTTTAAGTATATAGACCCCATTATTCTTGGATTGATTTTTGATGATTTGTTTGTAAGTTAGGGTTTGTTCCAAATAGGTTTGTTGAGCTAGGGTTTAGCCACGAAAGTTTATTTTCCACTTATAAAGAATGTATATGAGTTTTTAAAAGTGAAAAGTCCTAATTTGAAGAATCCTTAAAATGTTGGTCTTGTTGGGAAATTGTTAGATTATCAAATCAAAATGTAAAAGAGGGGTTTCTAAATGTTTTCTTGAAAAAGATTGTGATTATGAAATTGGAGTTGATGTATGTTGAAATGAGCTATTTCTTGTATTGAAATGAATTTTCAAAGAGGAAGGGAGTTATGCCCTAAAAATGTAATTGTTGAGATTGTAAAGAGAAAATGGATTAAATGTTGGGAAATATGAAATTGAAATGATGATTAATGATGATGGTGGAGTTTGATATGTATTATCATTCCCATTTGAGATTTTGGAAGAGTGTATCATTAATAGAATTTATTTATCTGTTTAGATATATTTGTTTTGGGCTATCGGTGAAGGATAACTATGATTGTTGTAAAAATTACATATTAACTAGGCAAACTGGACTGTTTATAAATCATGCATATCGTGGAACATGCAATGAATTTTGAGGATTTAAACTCTATGTTTTGGAAAGAGATTTTGGAAATTCTTGTGTTATGTTTAAGAACATTTGTTTTATTTTGAAAATCATATTTTGGGTCACATGTATTGTGCTATTTGGAAAGAGTAAATAAAATGGTAAATCTGAGAAATGATTGTCGTTGAATATGACTGTGTATTTTAATATATTGTATATTTATAATGTTTGGGAAGAGAAAGATGATGTACTCCATTGTGTGGGAGGAGATAGGGGATGGACTCTATTGAATTAAGTTTGCTTGTGTGTCTAGGGTGAAAGTCCCGAAAACTGCGCGTATACATGGGTGCTGATCCCGTGGACGAAATTTCCATAAAATGGCAGTTGTAGTGCTTGTATAGCCTATGCTTACATGGGTCCCGTTTGACGGTTTCCCGCAGACAAAATTTTCGTGAAAGGTAGTATTGGTTTGGAGACTTAACCATTTTATTTATTATCATTTTGGTTTTGAAAAGAAATGATTTTTAAATGGTTTTTAGCAATGTATTAACTATTGGTTAACGATGTAATCATATTGGAATTTGGCAATGAAATTGCTAGTTGGCATTGAGATACCTGGATTAACTTGTGGAAATGAATTTTATATCAAACTAATGTATTGAATTCGGAAAAATATTTTGAATAAAAGGTTTGAAAGATTGGAAAGAAAGGATTTTTATTGAGAAAGCAAGTGGCTTTGAGAATGCATTGAGCATATTACATATGTATGTATTGCATTCATGATCATTTACACTGGTGGAGCATATTTAGTCTTTGAAATATTTCCTACTAGGCTTTATGCTCACCCTACGTGGCTAAAAATATTTTTTAGGTATGTTTATATGAACGTGGACTGAGACATTGAAGTTGTGTTAGGAACTGTGTAGGGTGGTATCTTTATTTGTATGTATTTGTTGGCTTTGTTCCATTCTTGTAAGGGTTACACCCTTTGTATATGATGTAAACATTTGGATGTCTTAATTTGATTTATAACATCTTTGTATGTTTTTGTTACAGAGAATCCATTTGACTTAGATGTTGTATCTAAGAATGTATGAAATTTGAATAACACATGTACTGTGTGCTTATATTATAAACATCTGAGTGAGTGCTTTTAGTGATCGTCTATCGTTGGGTGGTTTACTCACATGGGTCGGATCTTGTAAATCTAGGGCTTGACAACAATGGCTGACACAGCCACCAAACTCATCTTGATCATTGCAATTGGTATTTACATAAATTTAATTAGAAATGGATTAAATATGTACATTTGCTTTTGTGATGAAATCTCTATTTTTATGTTTCTGATTTCAGTTACCTATAACAATTGAAGAATAAAAAAATGGTGTCGATCTTTGTTGGCAACATCGAGAGAAGCTGATGACCAAATCTAGAAAATTCACATAGTGACTAAATCTAGTACCTTTGACACAGTGGAGGAGGCGGCGTGCGCTTACGACTGCGCCGCTCGAGCAAAGCATGGAGTCAAGGCGAGAACCAACTTCGTTTGCCCATCTTCACCTCCTCACTCAGTCACCGACAATCTCATCCTCCGCTTTCACTATAAGAAATCATCTCAGTCCTCCATGAGAGACACATGTGAAAAATCTAGAAATCCCCTAGATATTGATTTGTGATTATATATCAATTTTAACCAGTAAATAACAATCTCAATCAAACAATCAAGACAAATCGACACAATGATTTTAACATGGAAAAACCACAATTGGGGCGCCTCTAATTGTGATAAAAAAAAAAACCACGAGCAAAAGCCACAAGATAATCCACTAAAAAGACAAAAGGAATTACTCAAGTGTATTCTCAATTACCTAGTGAATCCACACGCGAACTGAACCGACCCCTATATGCCTCTTCCACGATGGTCTTCACCTCAAAATTATCTTTCCCAGTGTTGAATCCACAATGCTGATGTCAAATTCACGATGAGTCACTCTATAATCCACCAAAGCTTCAAGCCCAAATTCCACAAAATCCACCGCATAACAACTCTCTCTCTTTGTATTGAATGTATCAGACAATCCTTTGATGTATACTTATCAAACAATGAGTTAATCTCAAATAAACATCAAAGAAACTAGCAAAGAAGATTCAATTATAAACCCTAATATCCAAGAAGAAGATCTAGAAGCCATAACCCTAAAAACGAATGAAAACCACATATTTATAGAAAACTAATCTGCGATCTCCGCTCGAGCAGAAGAATGGCTGCTTGAGCGGACTAACTTCAGTCTGTGAAGTTCGGCTCGATCCCCGACATACTCAGCAAAGTGGAAACCCTAATATGATTAAGATCACAAACTCCTCTACATAAGCACAATTCGGGTTTGATTCCCATCTAAAAACTCATAGCCTCACTTTAATAAAAGATCGAATAAAATTACAACTGAAAGTAGTTTTGTCAAACAGGATTGTCAAGAATAAAAACCTAACAATAAGCAATTGAAGCTTTGCTCCTCCTCCTCCTTGTCATGTCGGTGACTTCTCTGGTTCTTCTCTCAACATGCTTCTCTTGCCTCAGACTATATCTATTTACGATCAAATTCCATATATCGATCACTCTGGTTCTCAATCACATACTGGGTCTCTCTCTGTTTTGTTCTTCTAATGTCTCTAAGAGTTTTGCAGGTTCGTTTCTCACTTAACCCAAAATCAAAGATCATCAATAGAGAGAGAGAGAGAGAGAGGAAGAGATGGATAGAGTTTAGAGTGTCTGTGTGTGAGAGATAAATGAGATTTGATTTGAGAGACTCAAATTTTTCTGTGATATATGAGTGTGAGGTTGAAGGACTTTAGACATCATAAAATAATATTGTGGATCTCTTCCATTACTAAAAATGAGAGAGGAATTTTAGACTAATTTTCCCTTTTTATTTTACATGTTTATGTGGAGAATTTCCAAAATATAACTAATAGGACAATGCTTTTAATTTTGGCTTTTAGTATGAGAGTGATTGGAGATTATGTGATTTCAGTGGCACAACTTTTGGCTAGAACTCGCCGATTAAAAGATTTTGATTAATATAAGAACACAAAAAAAAAAAAAAATTCTTAATTAAACTCTGAAATTTTAGAGGCTTTATATGACCAAAATATTCTCAAGAGTACTGTGTGAGTGATATTCGATCACTGCGCCTCCTTAGTAATCAGAACAAAAAGGCTCTGGTTCTTCCACCCGGCACTCCGATCAAGTCTCTCAAAGATAAATCAAGAGTTCAACTCACAAGCTTGAATATAAAACATACCTTAGACCCATGGGGTGCCTCTCTTTTATAGCTAATACAATCCTAGTCCCAATAGGAGCACGGCCCTAATGGACTTAGGATTCTCTGAGACTCCTAGTGGGATTAGGATAAACTCTAAGAGTCTTATCTTTACCCAATAGTCTTCTCTCAATCTAGGACTCTTGTCCACATCCTGAGTTCCTTCATTCTAGGACTCTTGTCCTATCCACTTATCTCGGTTCGATATCTTCGGAGATAACCTCGGCAACCCGAGATTACCTCGGTAATTGTCAAGTCCGTGGCACCTCGGTGACACCGGTGTCACCTCGGCCACGTGTTGGTACTCGGAAAATACATCCCCTAGCGCCCCTAGGTTCTATTACCTCGGCATTACGAGGTGATGGAACCTATATTGAACTTTTTCTCGTCATCGGCTTAGAACTTTCTAGCCAAGATCATTCATTTTAGTAGATATGTCTTCTTCTTAGAACAAATTGAGATCAATTTTACTTAGCATGGTGTCATGCACCATTTTTCAACCGTTTCAGGCGTTTTTCCTTATTGGTCCGTCTTTGGCGTCTTTTTCTCTGCTTCGCCGTCGGCGCATGCGTTACCTAAGCGCATTTAATGCTCTTTTTGCCTAGTTTCACGTTTGGACAAATACGTTTGCCTCTCTCTCTCTTCTTCACTTCACTTTTGCATTTTGAAAGCTCTACATTTTCTCTCTCTAAAGCATTCTCTTCTTCGTATCCGCCATTGCTCGAAGCTCTTGACTCTGCTACTGTCTTGCATCTGCCATTGAAGTTTTCGCCACTGTAGCGTCCGCCATCTGACCTCGGCGTAGCTCATTCCGGCCTTCACCTTTTCTGGTAAGCCATTTTCCCTTCTTTTCTCAGTTCTTGATTATTTCTGGAATTTCTTGTTCGCTCTATTCTGCTCCATCATTCAGTCTGTGAATCATTCACTTGAATTTATCCTATTTTATGGTTTCATACACGCCATGAACATTTGCATTGTTGCATCTCTGTTCTTAGTCTTCCAACATTTGTGTTCTTGAATCTGAAGCTTCGCTCTTGCTTTTCTGTTTTCCAGATTTCTGCCCTTCACACTCTTTCTTCGTAGATTTAGGTTTGGGATTTGCTTATAGATCCAACGATCCTTAGGAAAAACTGAAACCAACTTCACCAATATATATCTAGGTTTAAGCCGAAGTCCCAATAACCCTTCGAAAGTAAACTGTTTCTGTAGCCTAGCACTTGTATACCAAAACCATGGGTATGTGGAGAAATAGGGTTAACACCCCAACCAAACTAGAATACTTTAGGCAAGAATTCTCTGTTCCCGCCGATGTTCACCTTAGGCTAGCTGGTGATGACGACTCCATCATGCCTATAGAAAATACCATGCCTTTCCCTATTATAGCTTTTGTTGAGTGTGGACTTCGGCTCCCACTTAATCCCCTTTTTCGCGAAGTACTCCACTTCTACAAACTGAACCCCATGCAGCTTACCATCAACTCCTATAGGGTGATTAATGGTGTCATAGCCTTAGCCCAGCGAGAGAAAGTTAGGATCACCCTAGCCAACCTTCAATACTGTTATACAATGTGCCCCCTTAACCTGAAGGAGAAGGGCTTCGTATACTACCTTAAGCAGGTCCACTCAATACAAAATTATAGCGATCTCCCGAGACTCCAACAAAGGGCTGGAGATGATTATCTCATTGCAGGCGGGAATTCGGCCCCGGATGAAGATGTCCATATTTTTCCTGCCTCGAGCAGTTAAAGAGGCAAGGGTAAAACCACGTATTCTTTGCTTACTTGTTTTCTCTTTAAGTCTTCCATACTTATCCGTTTCTAATGTTTGTTTGTTTGTCTTGAGACCTCCATCAACCACCAAAAACTTCCGTCAAACCTACTTTCGAGGCCTGAGACAAGAAGCTTCTTGATCTCCCCATTCTCAAGCGAAAAGCTCCCTCTTGTTAAATTTCATCCCCACCTACAAGTCAACTTTGCGGCGTTCCAAGGAAGAAGAAGAAGAGCTCATCCATAGCCACAACTCAACCGCATCTACATCCCGACGGATCAAGGTTCTACTTGACCCGGCCGATCTTCCATCCGCCCAATACCTAATCCCGATAACAAAAAAGCGTCGGCGACGTCTCAAAAGCGAGATGGTTCGCGGCTTGTTGTTCTAGATCTCCCGACCTTCGGTAGCGTGGATGATGCACCATCTCAAGCGGTGCCTCCACAAAACCAAAAAAAAGAGTCAAGGTCCAAAGGCCAAAGCCACTAAGGCGAGTTGAAGATGCCGCCCATCTCCCAACTAACCTCATCCATGAAGACCATACATTTCCGCCAAAGACTGCGAGGCCCGACCATCGGGTCGACTCGAAAAAGGCGAGGTAAATGCGTCTGCGGCGACTTGAGGTCGAGGTTCCCAAAGTTCCACAGGGAGCCCAAAATTACACTTAACAGGCCGTCTCGCCAGCAGCGCCACGGACATCAACATCGGCGTGGCACTTTCGGCCTGCGATTCTCCTTGAGGGTGATCTTGCGCGTAAAGCCAAGGTGAACGAATACGAGAACTACGCCCTCATGCTGCAGCGCTCTGTCCAAGTAAGTCTTTGAATTTGATAACTTTACTTACTGCCACTTTTCTTCATACTTGCAAAGTTTTGCAATATTTTGTGATAACCTGTGTCTTGTGAACTTTCAGGCCATTCAACACGCCCACACCTTCTCCATGCAAGCATTTGAAGCAAAGGAGAAATTGTCCGAGATGGAGAAAGAGTTTGCTGCTCTCCGAAAACAAAACAAAAGTCTTAAAAATAAAATGAAGACCTTGGAAGATCAAAGTGAGGCATTTCGGGCTCGAAGAGGTGATGAAAGGGCGATTCTTGAAGCCATTAAAAGCGTTCTTTGAAGCACAAAGAAGAAGTAGGAAAAAAATGGCCCGGTAGAAGAGGCTACAAGAAGCCTTGGCCACCAATTTGCCGAAATCAGGATGCCGACGAAAAGGCCCTCTGACCGGGGATGGCCGGCGTCGTGAGGACTACAAGCTTCAAGTCGGGGAGGCATGCAGCGAGGATTTTTCCTTGGTTGGATGTCCTGGCCAAAAATTGAACATCGGATGACTCGCCATGGCGCAAAGGCGATCTTGTCCCTTTGCCTTTTCCTCCTCCTCCTCCAAAGCGGAAGAAGAAGTCTTGAGTCTTCAGAAGATGAAGATGAAGACAATGATGAAGCCTTGGTGAGAAATCCAAGGGTGCCACGGAGACCAAGTCCCTTCCTTCAAGCGGCGGGTTATCAACAACCCAAGGCGAAGAGGGTGATGAGGTTGAGAGGTACCCAAGGAAACTCAACGATCCGATCATCATCAACCTTCTTACGGTGAGAAGTGTTGAAGACTCTAGCGAGATAGGCGCCGAGATTGCGGCGATAAAAGCCGGGGTTGAAGTGAAAAAACGCGAGGTTGTTCTTCGAGAGACTTAGAGGTCGAAGCCTCAGCTCTTGAAGAAACTTAGCTTTTCATTTTTGCTTTAACTTTTGTACTTTCTTTTGTTTTTGAACAATGTAAGCTTTGTTTTGTGGCGATGTGCCTTTTTGTTGTTTAAGAACAATTCACTTACTAGGCCATTGTGCCTTCTCTATATACTATGTTTTTACCTTTATACTTGAGTCTTTGATTCTTCATTATACGTATACTTAGAATATTTCGCATGATTCATATAATTCTTCCCTTGCATAATCTCCTCGGGGTTACATACCTCGGGTATGTTTACCTGAAGATTTACCTCGGCTAGGACTTCACCTGTAAACTTTCCATAAACTTCTACAAGTATAAAGCATATAAACTCAATTTAACTTCATCTTGTAAATTGCTACAAATTTCCTTTAACTTGTAAATTGCTACAAATTTCAACAAGTAAAGATAAAGGAATTTATCTCGACAACTTTAACTTGTAATTGCTACAAATTTCAACAAGTAAAGATAAGGAATTTATCTTTAACTTGTAAATTGCTACAAATTTCAACAAGTAAAGATAAGGAATTTATCTAACTTTAACTTGTAAATTGCTACAAATTTCAACAAGTAAAGATAAGGAATTTATCTCAACTTTAACTTGTAAATTGCTACAAATTTCAACAAGTAAAGATAAAATTTATCTCGACAACTTTAACTTGTAAATTGCTACAAATTTCAACAAGTAAAGATAAGGAATTTATCTCGGCTTAACTTTAACTTGTAAATTGCTACAAATTTCAACAAGTAAAGATAAGGAATTTATCTCAACTTTAACTTGTAAATTGCTACAAATTTCAACAAGTAAAGATAAGCTACAAATTTCAACAAGTAAAGATAAAGAATTTATCTCAACTTTAACTTGTAAATTGCTACAAATTTCAACAAGTAAAGATAAGGAATTTATCTCTTTAACTTGTAAATTGCTACAAATTTCAACAAGTAAAGATAAAGAATTTATCTAATTTATCTTAAGCTTAACCCATTAAGCATTACTAATGTCTTCTCTCTTTAATGTGAACCTAAGTTCCTCTTGGGTTCTCATTATTCAAAAACAACATCATGCAAAGTTGTATAAGTTCGAAAAAATTTACTAAGATTTTATTGATCATATCGGCAAAAAATCAAGAACATCTAATGATAGAAAAACTTTAAATTACAAGTGTTCCATGGTCTAGGCAATGCTTTGCCCTCATTATCTTCGAGCGATATGCCCCATTTCCTAACAGAAGTGATTACCAGGGACCTTCGATTTGGGCCAAGCTTGCCCTCTCTGGGGTCCTTTTTATTGCCGGACTTTTTTCTCAAGACTAGGTCGTTGACTTGAAAATCCCTTGGATTGACCTTCTTGTTGTAAGCTTTGGCAATTTGTTCTTTGGTATCTTTGCAAATTTGGATTGCGACTTTCTCTCTTCTTTCTTCGGTAGGTCCGGATCTCGGGCTAGGAGCACATCATTAGACGTTCTCAACTCCACGTGTTACGATCCTGGGATCTAGATCTCAATGGAATGGCCTTACGTGCCATAAGCCATGGCAAGGGGATTCCTGTTGATCTTCTCGGCGTAGTCGCGATATGCCCGAGCACGTTGGGCAATTCGTCTACCCACTTTCCTTTTCTGCTGCGGACCTCTTCTTTATTCCATCGAGAATGACTTTGTTTGATGCTTGACTTGCCCATTACTTTGGGAAAGCTTGGTGTTGAAAAATAATTCTTTATCTTGAACTTTCAAAAATTCTTGATGAGTTCTTCTTTGTCAAAGCGTTCCGTTATCGAAACGATTGCTCTTGGAATCCCAAATCTGGTGATGATGTTTTTCGGATGAAGTTCTTCATCCACATCTCGGATTTTGGCAAGGGGCTCTGCTTCTATCCATTTGTGAAGTAGTCTGTTGCTACGATGAGTACTTCCATTGCCCGGTTGCTTGGGGCAATTGTCCAGCGAGATCCATGCCCCAGGGCAAATGGCCAAGAAATTTGAAGCAGGGTTGGTCGGCGGTGATGTATCAATAGTGCAAACCTCGGCATTGTTCACACTTCTTCACATAGGCTTCTGCATCTTTTTGCATATAGGGCCACCAATACCCTGGTAATGGCCCTATGAGCTAACGATCTGCCCCCTGCGTGGCTTCCACAAACTCCTTCATGAATTTCATACAGAAAGTCTTCGACCTGAAGAGGGTGTACACACCTTAAAAGGTCGATGAAGGATCTTCTTAGGAGATGTCGCTTCTGTTGTCGGTGAATCTTGCCGACTTGATCGACCTTGTGTGCTTCCTTCGATCTTCTGGCAGTTTTCCCTCTTTCAGGAATGCAACAATTGCATCCATCCAGCTTGGTCCCATGTCCACACATAATGCTTCTTGCATTGTGTGTGGTGACTATCTTTCGGGCTTGATAGGTGTCGATCATTATTGTCCTCGTCTTTCCGGTTTGCATTGAGCTTGCTAAATTGGCCAGCGTCGGCGTGGTTGTTATCTTCTCGGCTAACTTTGAAGAAGTCGGCGGTTTTGAAACATGTACGCGGCTGATGACTTCTTTTGCGTATGAAGACATCCTTTCATCTCGGGCAGCAAACTCTCCTGTAGTTTGATTCACTATGAGTTGTGAGTCACAAAAAACTATTACCTCATCTGCCTCTGCTGCTACTGCCAGCTTCAGTCCAGCAATCAACGCTTCATACTCTGCCTCATTGTTCGAGGCTTTGAACCCCAGTCGAATAGACTGCTCCAATATCTCCCCATCGGGGGAAATTAACACTACTCCTGTCCCTGCCGGTTTGAGCTCCCATCAACAAAAAGTTGAAAGGAATCTCCGATGTAAATCTTTGCGGTCTGAGTTTTCCTTCCTTGGTTCTTTAGCCTTTGGTGGGCTTCTCCTTCCTTGTTTGGACATCGTTCATCTCGGCTCCACGGGCAGATGTTCGATGTATTACTGGCGAGAACTTCGGCCACGAAGTCGGCCAAAACTTGGCCCTTAATTCTTTGTTCTCGGCTGAACTCCGGGTCATATTGGCCCAAAACTCGGCCCATCTTGCTATTCTTCGATCAAGTCTCCTTGTTGCAACAAGGATTTTAGTGGGTGCTCTGTTAGAACCACTATCTTGTGAGCCTGAAAATAATGGTTTAGCTTCTTTGAGGCCATTACCAAGGCCAGCATTAATTTCTCCAGTGGTAAATACCTTGTTTCTGCATCGGCCAAGGTTTTACTTACATAGTACACTGCCTTCTACTCTCCCTTCTCTTCTCGGATAATCACAGCACTCACTGCGTGCTCTGAAACTGCTAGGTATAAGAACAGTTCCTCCCCAGGTTGAGGTGTTGAGAGGACTGGAGCTGAGGTGAGGTATTTCTTCAGGTCGGCCAAAGCGGCCTCACATTCCTCTGTCCATAGAAAATCCGTGGCCTTTTTTACCAGATTAAAAAAAGGTTTACATTTGTTCGAACTTCGGCTTATGAACCTGTTTAGAAATTGCGGCCCTTCGATGCTTATCTGAACTGTTTAGCGATGTCGGACTCTGTAATTCGAGAATGGCCTTGATCGATCTGGTGGCTTCAATGCCTTCTAGTCACCGGTATCCCAGAACTTACGGATCAGACTCCAAGCAGCGCATTCGATGCGTTTAGTCGAGCCGATATGTTTTGAGTATGTCAAAGACCTCTTCTAGGTCGACAAGATGATCCTTTGGTTCCTTGGTCTTCACGACCATATCATCAATGTAGACTTCTCTGATTCGGCCAATCAAGTGTTTGAACATCTTGGTCACCGACCTTTGGTAAGTTGCTCCTGCGTTCTTCAACCCAAAAGGCATGACTCTGTAACAATCTGAGACCTTTAGGAGTGATAAGCATTGTCTTCTCTTCATCCGGGGTACATGGCTATCTGGTGATACCCCTATGCGTCCAAAGCTCATCCTTCCATGTCCAGATGTGGCGTCCACCAGCTGGTGGATCTTTGGCAGAGGGAAGCTGTCTTTGGGTCAAGCTTTGTACAAATTTGTGAAGTCTATGCAGACCCTCCACTTGCCATTCTTCTTCTTTACTACCACGGTATTTGATAACCATGTCGGATAATTGGCTTCTCGGATGGCCTGGCCTCTAGAAGTCAGCTACTTCCTCTTCCCTTTGCTTGGCGTGCATCAGCGTCGGTCTTACAGCTCGTTGTATCACGGGTTTGGCGACTGTCAGCGTTGAGTCTGTGACATGTGACCTCGGGGTCAATGCGGGCATTTCATATGGTGTCGGCGAACACCTCAATATTTTTCCTTAGAAAGGCTTCCAACTCCCTTTCTTCTTCTTGGCTAATCTGTGCGAGAAGAAAGAAACGTTCCTCATCGCCCTCTTGGACGAAGATTTTCTTCAATGCTTCTTCACTTTTCTCGGTCGGCTCTTTGCCGGCGTCATCTAGGACCTTTATGTCCTCTTCTTCAACTTCTGCCTTCTCTGGTTCCCGAATCTTTGCGAGTTAACTTCATTCTTTGCCATGGAGCAATTTTTACTTCCTGGCCGATCACCTCTGACTTCCTCAATCCCATGTTCTGTTGGGAACCGTAGCAGTTGATGCAATGTCGAGGGGACTGCCCCCATTGCATGCAACCGCGGCCTCCCCAAGATGATGTTGTAAGGCGATGGCGTGTCGATCACAATGAATTCTGTCTTGATCTTTTTCGTGCCAGCTTGTACCTCCAAGCTTGTTGCTCCTAAAGGCCATGTCGGCGTTCCATTGAAGCCGACCATCGGGCCGTTGGTATTCCATGTCATCGGGGTGAAGGCCTAACTCCTTGTAACATCGACATACATGATGTCGCGAGGCTGCCTTGATCAATCAAGATCGTTTCACTGGCACTCCCCAACTGGAGGGATACTACGGGGCATCATTGTGCGGAGTCTTGAACCATGTCAAGGTCGGCCTCTGTGAAGGTTATCATCGGTCCTTGGCAATCTTGGTAGAGGTCTTTTCGATCAGACTGGTTGACGTCTTTGCGGTGTTTTACCCTCTGTGTCTCCCCGTATGTCGTTTTCATTCACCTTTGAGTGGATCACGTTAACCACCGAGGTCCACACCTTTGTAGTTCTTCTTGTTGGCGAGGCTGCTGGTGCTTGAGGCAATCGTGCTGCTCTTCCACAGTTACGGCTTCATCCACAAGGTCTCTTAAATGGCCTTGCCTCACGGATCTTCTAAGTGTGCTTTAAGGGCTCTGCAACCACGAGTTGGGTGACCACGCTCATTGTGGTAGGCACAACGCCTACCAAGGTTTCTCATAAATTCTCCTTGTGCTCTTCTTGGCATGAAGTAAGTGATTTGAATTTGGTCAAGGACTTTTTGGACGGAATTGAACACCGTAAATCCTTGCTTGTAGCCCTCAACTCTGTCTCTGTTTGTTACATCCATTGTTACCTCGGCCTCGCTTGGCGACCGTTGCCTTCTAGCCGTCTCCTTATTCCCGACGTATCTTCCTCGGCTCTGGCATACTTCTCGATTCTCGCCATGAGCTCTTCCATACTCTTTGGCAGGGTTTTTGCCAAGGACTTCCGCAGTGGACAGTCATCCTTCAGGCCGTTCTTGAAAGAGACGACCGCCACCTTCTGGTTGCATTCAGGTATTCGATTGAATACCTCGTAGTACCGCTTTGCATAAGCTCTGAGGCTCTCATCTTTGCCGATCTTCAGGGCCATCAATGCATCCACCCTTAATGGCTGCGGTTTGTTTGTTATGAACACGGCCACAAACATCTCGGCGAGCCTTTCCGACTCTTCACGCCCTTGGTAACTTGTGGAACCAATCGATGCAATCTCCCCGAAGGATGAAGGAACACTTTGCGAACAGCGGCTCGTTCCTTTGTATAATGCCATTGAATTCAAAAATAATCCAACATGGAAGTTAGGGTCCGACTTACCATCATATATCTGGAGCCTCGGCATCTTGAATCTTTTTCGTATGACGAATCTATCCAGTCTGCGAGAATGGAGTCCTCGGCTTAGCAGGGAGGTTACCTTGGCTCGGCATTCTTTGTTTCCTCTTGAGGTAATCTCTCAAGTCCTCTTTACTTCTCCTGCAACCCGGTGTCATTGGACTTGACCTTTTGGCGCTACTCTCGGCCTCATGGTGGCCCTTTCGATCCTTCTCGCGGGGCGCCGAAACACAATATCCGCCCCGGAACATGCCGATGTTCTTTAGGGTCTGCTTCCTTCTCGCGATATGTCCTACGGGACTCTTCTCTTCTCGGCTCTTCTCGGCCGACTTCCTGGAGGTCGGAGAGTGCCTTCCCTCCCCGTGTCTTTGAGGGCTTGAGGACTTCTCTCCGCCCTTCTTACGGGCGTTTCTTTGCGGCATTGGTGTGTCCTGCAGCGGGTATGGCGGCTGCATGACATTATTCTGCATCATGAAGTTGACGACCGATTGAAGGTCTGCCAACTTGTTTGCCATCTCTTTTACTTCCTCATCCCTCCTCAGACATCTGTCTTTCCAGGTCTGGAGGTCATCCTCATTATAGTATTTGCCTCTGTCCGCTTTCTTTGATGTATCACCATCTTGTCCGACGGCTTTCTCTGCGTGATTCTGATCACGAGTTTCTTCGTTGTGGTCTCCTCCTTCAGCGTTAGAGTCGACGGGTCTTCCACTCCCAGCCGGAGCGTCGTCCCCAATCTTTTCCTTCTGCGTGTTACTGGCCATCTACTCTTCTTTCGTTCCCTGGCGCCAAATTGTGTGAGTGATATTAGATCTGCTTGCCTCCTTAGTAATCCATTTGTAGAACACAGCGAGTAGGCGGCTCCCTGTAACTGCGGAAAGAAAAAGGCTCCGGCGGTGGTTCTTCCACCCGGGGGCACTCCGACGATCAAGTCAGTATCTCTCAAAGATAAATCAAGAGTTCAACTCATAAGCTTGAATATAAAAACATACCTTAGACCCATGGGGGTGCCTCTCTTTTATAGCCAATACAATCCTAGTCCCAATAGGAGCCTGGCCCTAATGGACTTAGGATTACTACTAATCTGAGACTCCTAGTGGGATTAGGATAAACTCTCTAAGAGTCTTATCTTTACCCAAACTGTAGTCTTCTCTCAATCTAGGACTCTTGTCAACATCCTGGTTTGAGTTCCCTCTTCATTCTAGGACTCTTGTCCCCTATCCGCTTATCTCGGATTCCGATATATTCGGAGATAACCTCGGCAACCCCGAGATTACCTCGGCGTAACTGTCAAGTCAGGTGGCACCTCGGCTGACACTTCGGTGTTACCTCGGCCACGTGTTGGTACTCAGAAAATACATCCCCACAAGTACATTGTTTAGTTTTGCAGTCATTTAAAAGCTTTAAAATTTTATTTTTAGTAAACTTCGTATATTTAAAATTCTCTAGTTGAGATCTTCGACCCCAATCAAATAGAGTGAAATTTACTCTTTCCAAAACAATGAACTTTTTAATTAAAAATTATCGATTGCAAAATTGAATAGTAATTACAAAATTTGAAAGTGCGTTTAAAGCCACTGTGAAATAAGGAGAATTGTTGCCTATCTTGGAAGTTAAAAATGTTCAAATCTTCCAAAGCCACACCAAAATTGAACCATTTATTTTTATTTTGGGCCTGGCTTCTGTTCAGTCTATGATCAATCTAAAACATGTTTTTGGGCCTGTGGGGGCCATCACTGGTTTTGTTTCAATAATCTAAATCGTTCAATATGTAGAACTTGTTGAGCAATTTATTTTTGTAAAAAATCACGTTAATCAGATATCGATAACTACTTGATCGGATCATATATCTATCAACGGTAAATATAATTTTTAAAATAAATTGTTGACAAAAATTTAATTCGATCAAGTAGATATTGATATCCGATCAACATAATTTTTTTACAGGAATAGAGTACTTAATGAGTTCTACATATTAAACGGTTTAAATTATTGAAATAAAACTCGTGATGGACCCCATAAATCTAATAATACCGTCCAATCCATTTTGTGGATGGGAGATGAGCCCTTTTAATTTCACCCACGTTTTCTTCTTGTTTTGTGGACCTGGAAGTTTCAATTCAGAACTATAATTGCAAAATTGAAAAGTAAGGCTTTGTTTAGAAAGTGGATTAGTTTTTTGATTTTTTTATTTTTTGACTATTTTAATTTGGGTTAAAAAAATTTTGTTTGGGTTGAATTTTTTATGTGAAATTTTGTCTTATTAACTTTTTAATTTATTTTATCTATTTATGATTATACCCTCAACTTTGAATGCCAAATAAGGGCTAATTACAAAATTTGAATAGTTAATTTCAAATTTGCAGTGTGAGTGTGATTTTAACCAATGTGCAAATATTCCAAAGCCACACCAAAATTGAACCATTTTTTATTTTATTTTCATCAACATTTTTCTTTTTCTTTTGTGGACCTGAAAGTTCCAGCATGTGATGATTTGATTTTTACGAACGAGACAATACAGCCTCGTAAGACATGATAATGAGTTTGTTCGGCGTATAATATATATTTTAAAGTTATAAGTTATAATTAAAAAGTAGATAATATACACTTTTCTGTACTTGTGAAGAATTAGGCTTTTTAGTTTATTTATTAGTGGGTGTTTGGAAACAACTTTTCATAAAAAAAAAAAAAAAAAAAAAAAAAATTAATTTTTTAATTTTTAGTGATCCTTTTTTTAAAATTATGTTAAATTTTTTTTTTTAAAATTTTTCGACCTATCCTGTGTAGCAAATCTAAAATGTAAAATAAATAAATAAATAAAAATCCAAGAAAAATAAATAAATAAATAACCAACTTTATTTTTTTTTTGAACTTTTGATCCGTCTAATTGATTAAAACTCAAAAATCTAAAGTTTTTTGAATTTTTTCAAAAACTACAATAAAACAAATCACAAACACCCACTTAAATTATTTCTACCTAACAAAACAAATTACACTTAATAATTTATCACAAAGTTTCAAAATTTTAAAAATATATCTACGATTATTAATTGAAAGCCTAAATTGATTTAGTGAAACTTTCTTCTCCTTATGCCATGTGGCAACTTTATATATGGTAAAATAAAAAAATTATTATATACAACATATGTAAGTTTTGAACCCAAAACCTTGGGTTTCATTAAGAACATACTTATTATTTAAGCAATATACATATTATAATATTAAATTCTATATTATTTTTTTATTATTAGTTATCTAAATTACACACGCATCGTGTGTGCCACCCGCTATTATTATTATAAACAATGTCGCAAAGTTCGCCATATGGGTCTAATATATGCAATTTGCCCACTTGGGCAAGAAAAAAATGTCATAAATGTCTAAATGCATTATTAAATATTTTACACAATATTCAACGATAGAATTAGGAATGAGTGTATTCGGGAATGGATAAAAGTAGCACCGATAGAAGATAAGTTGAGAGAGAATCGATTGAGATGGTTTGGTCATATTCAACTTAGACCAACAGAGACAGTAGTAAAGAAATGCGATGCAGTGACGGTAGATGAAAGTTTTAGAGGATCGAGTAGGCTTAGATTAACGTTGGCTAACGTTGTAAATAGATATATGGATTTACTTAATTTGACTAACAAAATGACCTTGGATAGAGCCGCGTGGAAAAGAATGATTCATGTAACCAACCTCATTTGATAGAACTTAAGGTTTGGTTTGGTTTGGTTTGGTTTGGTTTGGTTTGGTTATTTATATATTGATTATTATATAAAATATTTGATAATTTTATTTATTTATTTATTTTTTGAAATCCTTAACATTGCTCAAATAAAAATGAATGATGTGACAATATCTTGAGTAGAAGAAGTTATTGTGATTTTAAAATAGAGTAAAACACCAATAAATCCTAAATCAAGATCTTATGATCCATTTAGTCCTACTTTTTTATTTATTTATTTATTTTTTTTGACTAATAGGTCTCATTTCAATGTTAATGACATGATATGTACAAGTTTGCAACTCGTGTTTCCCTATATGTAAGGGGTAAAGGGGTTTGATGATGTTAGAATTACTAATTTGTCCAAAAGCATAATGTAGAGCTGTTTGGTTTCCCCTTATCAAGAAAAACGAAATGACGAAGATGGAATGTTCTAGGTTGGCAATGTTAATGCGATGAAGAATCATTGGTTTGTGTAAATTTCATTTTTGGTAATGTTAAATCATCATTTTGCCTTGCCCTAATTGACATCTTGTTTCCCCAAGATGGCATCCTCCCTTTGTCGGTGTTTGTGATTGTGGGGTTAACTATGGCATGAGGTATGTGGTTGCCAATGTTACTTTACTTGTATGTATGGTTGAATTCATTTGTGTATCTAATGTTACATTATGTATTTGTCTTTGATGATAGTTTAGTAATGTTAGGCACTCTTCTATGATATTATCAAGTGTTAATGGTTGGGTGGGTTTTGCATTCCATTGGGGGTATGGTTATGTAATGGTTTTTATGTTCGGTTTTAGTTCTTCATTTGTAACTTTATGTTTGTGGTGTATTTGGGCTTAGTTTAATGATAGTGGTATCTGTTATGGTTGTTGTGTTGTTAAGATGTAATGTAGCAATGACGCATCTATTTTTCAAGTTTATATATGTTGTAATGTCTCACTAATTCCATGTTTTGCATGTGTGTATATGTTGGTCTTTGTCTATGGATGTCATTAACATCCATGGTAGGTTAAGTGGAATGTTGATGATGTATATGTTAATGACGTGCGATGATTTCGATTTGTATTGAGTCTATTTATGTTTGTG
Source organism: Camellia lanceoleosa (assembly GCA_025200525.1). Lineage (NCBI taxonomy): Eukaryota > Viridiplantae > Streptophyta > Magnoliopsida > Ericales > Theaceae > Camellia > Camellia lanceoleosa. The sequence goes on from JANUSC010000482.1 coordinate 31,932, forward strand.
TTAGTTTGTAATGGAACTACAATAGTGTTGGGTTACACGTCATGGTGTCGGTTTCCATATTTGTAAAATATTCCACGTAATGGTATGTCTTGTGTCGAAATGACATTGATAAACATGATGAAATTGATGTTTTCATTACGCCATGTTGTGTGTTTGGGTGAAAGGATGGAACAAGAAATACACCAATCCCGGCACCATGCTATGAAACTTTCAGTATACACCATCAACCAATTGTGCAAATGTAAAGGCTTGATGAAGACAAACAACTCCATTGGTCTACCCATAAGCACACACAGCAACACTACAAACTCCATACCTGCAACAACAACAACAACAACAAAAAAATGACATGACTCTACCATTATTAACCCCACACCATTCAAACAATGAATCAAAGCATCCCCGCACAATGACAATCAAATAACATCATAAAATGACATCGTAACGTTAGTACCTCAAAATCAAACTCCCCCGAAGCACACACCAAAACACAATGAATCAACACCAGAAAACATATAAACTGACTTGTAAATTGCCGCACAACACGTTAACAACATAGCCTCAAAAAAATCAACGAAACAAATCAACCACCTAACACTCCTTCAGACAACACCAACAATTCAACATCAATATACCAACATCAACTAGGTAACATCATCATCTCCACAAATCACTCCACGCAATCCTCCAAAAAAATGTTGTACCAATTGTGTACTTAAATAAAATAAATAGATTCGTATTGAATAACCACTTTGAATTTCAAAACAAGAACATGCTAGAATGTACAGAAATTCATAATAAAATAAAACTAGTAAAAGGAAGCAAACTGAAACCTTTGTAATATCACAGTTTTCTTAAAAGCAGATTCACCACCTCTCGATGGATGCAGAAGGTACACCGCGCCTATCTCTCGAGATACGATGGTCAAAACCAGCTAATCGAAGCACATTACGAATAGCTTCGGCGAACTTGAAAATGGTTGTACTCTCTCTAACAAGAACCAAATAAGGAAATGGCAAAAGAAGATAGGAAATTTTTCTTTGGTGTAAAAACCATCTCCAACTTTTTTTTTTTAATCTCAAAACAACATCTCCATTTTTCATCAAAAATCTCTCTTAAACTCTTCTTCTAAGTTGGAGGGGAAAGGCCCTTTTTATACTTGTAGGGAAGAGGTCTAAGCCATAAAAGCTACCATAAAACCTAGCATCAATGGCCATCAACTCTGGCCTTTAGGGCTAAAGTTACAAAGGTGCAAAACTCCCATGTGCATAGTGATCATCAACTCTATCATCAAAAGATGAGAGTTACAAAGGTTAAATAAATAAATAAATAAAAATATATATATATATATAATGCTATTTAAATAATCCAACTAGATAGGTCACAAAATGGATACGGGTATTGAGTCACAACCCGATCCACACCCAGTCTAAAACATATGCACAAGACAAGCCCAGTCTAGCATAACACAATCTAACACATGCCCAAGACTAAGTCCAACACATGCACATATACAAGCTTAGGTCAATCCAGACCAAGACTAAACCTAAGTCCAAGTCCAAGCCTAGGCCCAAGCCCAACTTTTGTTAATGCCCACTTTATAAGACAATTCTCATTCACAACTTAATGGTTTCGGCCCATCATTTTTATATTGTAATCTTCTCACTTGAGAGAGTACAAAACTACTCGAATCCACCTCAACCGGGTTGGGTCCCACTTTAATTTCAATTAAAGTTCTTTAAAACCATTATTCTCCAACAAAAAGTAGAAAGTAATAACATACCTAAACAAACCTCCCTAATATCAAGAAAAAATCAAAAGAAAAGCATATACAAGGGCAAGCATGTAAACTCCACAACTCCCAAATCAAATAAATACAACATACCATAAATAAAAAGAACCAATTGGTTTGAAAGAAAAATTCTAGGATTAACTGGAATATCATTTCTCTAAATAGGATTTTTGAGTAATTTTTCTTTTAAAGTATTACTCTAAATCATTTATTATTTAACAAATGCTAAATTATTTTTTAAAACTGAACAAGAAAAAAATTAAATACCAAGATTTTAATTAATAAATATTAAAATAAACACCACATAAATTTAGCCCGATCACCAAATAATTTTCCTAGTAGACTCAAGTTTTGCTTTTTGCACTCAAATCTCAATCAAATCACATAACGATTAAGATTCCTCGTTTGTTTTTATTCCACAATACATACTAAGGTCGGATTAATTGACTTTAACAAGAATGACTTATACTATAAATAAATAAAAAAACATTTTAGAGACAGAGAAAATGAGAGTTTAGAGAGAAAGAAAGAAGGAAGTTGGGGCATCTAGGAGTTTGACAATGGAATGGACCTGAGGATGGCCACCTGTTTAGGCCATTTGGGCTGAGCCCAACTTGAGCCTGGACCGGGCCATCATTTTGAAGTCTGGCCCAACCCAAATTGACCTAGTGTCGTTTTTAGTGGAAAATAATAAAATTTTGGTAGAAAAAATTAAAAGAAAAAAAAAATGGTCAAGCTTACCCAAGCTCGAGGCAGGCCCAGCCTACCGGTTCGGCCAAGGCCCGAATATCCCTGGGCCTAGGCCTAATTTTGGCTTGTGAGTGGCCCAACCAGTCCAAATTTTGGTAGCCCGTGAGGCCCAATATATGGGGTGGGCAGGCCAAGCAGGACTTACACCTGGGGGCATCCTAGAACTTGTTATAATATTTTAGGAAATAAAGAAATTAGAGTAGAAATAATAATAATAATAATAATAATAATAATAATAATAATAATAATAATAATAATAATAATAATAAATTTTAGGATAAAAGTTTAAATTTCAATTTTATTTGTTCATAAGTTCAGGCATTGAAATATTTTATCTAAAAAGACCAGCTCAAATAAAGTGGCCAAATACCTTTCCTTCTATATATTATATATACGTCCAAACCTAACAAATCACACTTATCTTTCTCTCTTCCCTTTACTCTCTCTCATTCTCTTTCTCACCTCTGCCTTCCATAGTGACGTAATCATCATCACCTTCTCCTCCGCACCACTGCTACTACCGCGATGCTAAAGTCATCGAACTCTAATACTCTAGTGCTGGTTCCCTCTTCCACGGCAGATCTAAATAGACGTTGTCTGCGCCTTCTAAAATCAACAATACGTAGAGCCTTTGCCGCCTCTCTTTCTTTCTCTCCATCGTTGTCAATTGCTACTTTAAACAGGTCTCTCATAGCTAGAAATAGAGTTGTCTCATCATTAATGAGTCTCAAAGATGGCGGCAAAGCGGCAGTATGATAATGGTGACGATGATTGTGGTTTTGAAATTAAAATCTCTATCTCTCGTTTTGATCTCACACCGTCGTCCTCCTCTGACGTCCATCGCTGTCGACCACACCATATAATCTTTTCTCTCTCTCTCTCTCTCTCTCTCTCTCTCTCTCTCTCTCTATGATACACACTCAGATCTCAGATCTATTGATGATACACAAGTATTTACCTTCGAAGGTTCTTCCAATTTATGATATGTGTATGTATATGTATATGTATGTCTCTGTCTTTGTCTCTGTGCAGTTTTTTTTTTTTTTTTTTTTGAAGGTTCTTCGAATGTGTGATATGTGTATATATAAATGTATGTATATGTGTATGTCTCTGTCTCCGTCTCTAATTTTTTTTTTTTTTTGGTAGTTGATCTGTTGTTTATGTGTATGTGTATGTAGTTGCAGTTATTTTCATTGTTGATGTTGATATTGATGAAAATGAAACAAATCGCACCATTTTTTTTTCTTGTTCTTGTGTTGTGTTGAACAGATAAGATAGGGGGATATTTGAACAAATAGAAAAATAATAATTTTTTAACAAATAGGTTTGGTTTGGCATGGTATTATAATAGATGACTCTCTTATCTCTCCCTAGAAATTGCAACAGATAGATACAAAACTTCAACAAATAGAAAAGATTTTGACATTAGATAGAGTTGGTTTGAAAGATAGAAACAAAATTTGAACTAAAAAAATTTGAACAGATAAGGGGAAAATTGAATAGATAAACAAAAAATTAGATAGACAAAATTTTATTTGGAAAAATATTTAAACATATAAGGAAAATTTGAATAGAAAAGATTAAGAAATTAAACAAAGAGGGTAAAATATTTAAACAGATAAGAAAAAAATTGAACAAATAGGAAAAAAAAATTAAATAGATAGCCAACGAAAGTCAACAGATAAATTAAAGAGTAAAATTAGAAACAAATGTCCTTCAAAACAATAAAAATGACTTCTCACCAAACTATTTCACAAAAGGTGGATTTATCACTAACAAAAAAAAATCACTAGACCTAATGCCTTAGGCACCCTTCGAATTGGATTTATCACCAATTTTCTCTAAGTTTTTTTATATTTTTATAATTAAAATATTATATATATTTTAATGTTTTTAAAGTTTTTTTTCACTATATCTTACGAAATTATAGGCACAAATTAGCTACAAAAACTACTTTAAAAATATAGAATGTGAATTTTGTTTTGAGAAATGTTTCATTCTTTTAATTTTTTCTTCTCACACTCTCCTTAATGATGTGACAAATAATACCAACTAATCAACTCTCTTCAAACTCTTCTCTCTCCTCTTCAAACTCTTCGTTGTTTGTCACATCATTAGAGGGAGTTTGGTGAAAAAAATTAAAGAGGTATAACCTTGCTCTCTTGTTCAGTAAACTTCTAAAATAGATATGTTACACCCTCTTAATTAAGACCTTCCAATTCCATCGCTATTGATGTGATTAAAACCTATGTGAAGTAGTCTTACACCTCCTCTCTCTCTCTCTCTCTCTCTCTCTCTCACACACACACTCTCTCTCTCTCTCCCTTAACTTCTCATAATTCCATATCATTGAACCCTCCCTTGACTTCTCATAATTCCATATCATTGAAGTCTGCATTATTAGGGATACCACACACCCTTAACTTCTCATAATTCCATATCATTGAAGTCTACATTATTAGGGATACTGGGGGCAGCAGAAGCTACAGTGCCATCAAACGGCACAGTTTTGACAATTTTTTTTTCTTTTTTTAATTTTATTTTTAAACCAAAGATGGAGAGCTATACATTCAGATAGAAACAAAACCAATATTTACTTGCAGAGAACATTAAATATATATATATACTTATAATTCTCAATACCAAAAAGTATTTCACAATTTAACCAATTACTAAGGTATTAATATTATTTAATTACTTGGTTTCAAATTTTCTACATTTATTTTTAAAATTTGCATAATAAAATGTTTAAAATTTTATGATTGATATTGTAAAAATTTGTGACTAGACTTCGTTTGACATGCAACACTTGTAGCTTAAAAATCAAAAAGTTACTGAAAAAATCATAAAACCTATGGCCCCGTTTAGTAGAGCTGTGGAAAAGTGATTATAACTTATAGCCTAACAGCTTATAACTTATAGCTGTGAACATAAGCTGATTTTTGACTTATAAATTAAGCTTCTCCTCCTCCACTTAAAGAATAAGTTGAGTTTTGACTTATAAAAAGTTATAAGTTGTATTGTTAAGTTGAACCAAACACATCAAAATAGCTTAAATTAAGCTAAAAGCTGAAATAAACTGGAAATAAGCCCTACCAAACAGGGCCTATGACATATACCAAAAAGTTAAAATTTCCTTTTCTTTTTACTTTTTGCACATCTTTTTGTAAAAAAATTAAAAACTCATTCCAAACATATTTATTTTTTTACCCCATATTTTAGCCAAAAAACTAAAAAATTACTAAAATAATATGTTTTCAAACAAGGCCTTAGTTATGACATTTGAGAGAATAAAGTTGTCACTTGTGAATAAGTTACTGAGTAGGCATAATTAAAATAATATATGAAAGGATTATTATACCCATAATTCATCATTTCTAACCAATAAGGTATCTCAATATCATAATAATTTATAAAATATTGTTACAAGTAAATACATTGTATTATAATTTCACACATGCATGATATATAGAATTCTGAACATTTAGGTCATGCTTGATTACAAGGATTATAGCATATGATTGGAATTGTTTGTTTATGGACTCACAATCTCATGTTTCATTTTAAATTTTATTAACCAAATTACATGTACGACAAATATTCAATCCGACAAAATTGATGAATTTTTAATATTAAGAGGGATTGAAGATCATAATTTTAAGTATGAAAAAAAAATTGAATACATAATAAATAATTATCTCATTAATTTATGAAATTATTAATCCTTTCACTAGAGTAAAATAGAATGAATAGTTGAATTACTATTCTTTTACAATAATTTTATTTATAATATATTTATAATTATTCTTATAATAAATCAAGAATGAATGATAAGGGTGTAAACAATATGCACCCTATCCTATCACAAAATTTCATATCAACTATAAAATACATAACCTTATCATAAATTAACGTAACAAAAATTATAATATCAATCATAAAAGTTTAAATATTTTATTATACTAATTTTAAAATTAAATGTAAAAAATTTGAAATCAAGTAATTAAATAATATTAATACCTTAATAAGTGGGTAAATTGTGAAACACCTTTTGGTATTGAAAAATATATGAATACTATATATACATATTTTAAATTCTCCACGAGTAATGCACAAAACCCCAAAAGTTATGTATAATTAACAAATTAACAAAGTGTTGCCTTGTGACTGCACGCCTAAGTGAGAAAAAAATAAAAAATAAAAAAAAGGTGTCAAATCTTTGCCGTTTGAAGGCACCGTAGTTCCTGTTGTCTTTTTGGGCTAGCAGTATCCCCAAACCCCATTGAAATCTATATTATTGAGAGTAAAATTGAGAAAACAAAAATAGGGGGATGAATCATTTTTCCTTCTAAACATATTTGGAACTCAACTTGCTTTAGATCCAAAATTTTCCTTTAAAAAAAAAAAAAAATTAGTTGGTTGAACTTAGATTTTTTTTTGTTTTTTTTAACTAACGAATAAGTAAGTTAAATTTTTTAAAAGTAAAATGATAATGGAAATAAACAAAATAATTTACTTGGTGCAATTGCTTTAGTGAGGACTTGAGGAAAGATGGATTATTTATTTATTTATTTAATTAATTGGTAATAAATTATAAATTATAAATATGACGAAAATGACATCAAATCAAATAATTATAATTCCAAAGCAAGTGAATAGAGGGAGAGAGAGAAAAACTTATTCATAGTGAGGAGAGAAGGAATTTAGTGAGTTTTTTTTTTTTTTTTTTTAATTGGAAGATTTAATTCATTTTTTTAAAAGCTTTATATTTTTTGTCATTTAACTAGTCAAATCTTAAAATTTCATTTATTTTCCTTCGAGAAGGTTTTAATATTTATACAAAAATTACATAATAACAGCAAAACGTAAAACAATTTAGGTTTTAAAAAATAATGTTTTCAACTTTCAGTTTTAACTTTACAAAAAAAATATGAAATTGCTTTTTGTTTTTTTATTAAAAATAAAAACAGAAATCTTAGTTGGTGTATAAAAATACTTTGAAAATAAACACACACAAAAAGGGAGGGGGGGGGGGGGGGGGCGCTATTTACACTGACACCCCCATGAGTTTGGTCCAATTACATTCCACCCCTGGTGTTTTGAAAATTACATTTTCACCCCTGTGGTTAATAGTCTCATTTCACAAATCCTCCTGCTTATATAAAAAGTAACAACTCCCAGTAGAAAAATAGAAAATTACATTTAAAAAAAAAAGTAAAGTAAAGCAAAGGAAAAGAAAAAAAAAAATAAAGGAAGTAAACTAAAGCAAGAAATGAGAAAGTGCATGAGTTCAATGTCTACATTCCATTTAAATAGTTACAATAATAGGAGGGTTAGTGTGATTTTATAAATGTTAAGGATGATATGTATTAAACCCAAATCTCAAGGGGTGTAAATGTAATTTACCTAAAAAATAGAGAAATTTATTTAATGAGTTGCCAAAGATAGAGGGTGGACAGAGGTGGTGACAGATAATGGTCGGTGACCAAAGGTGTCCACTAAAGTTAGTGATTCGATGTTACCAGAGATCACGAGGTGGCCGAAGATTATTACGGTGCTCAACCACTTACTGGAAGGTGTAGACACCTAATTTTTGACGGCCCTTTAAAACTTGGATGTTCTTGCAGGTACATCCGATGGTAGTCGATTGCTCATGGCGCCGAGTCCATAGCAAAACGCACAGGTTTGAGTTTCCCAAACCCTGCATCCATTTTGTCTCATCTTTGGACCATTCCTAGGTCTTTTCAGCATGAAGTTTTAGATGGCCTGTCGGCCATTCTTGGAGGCTGCCGGCCACCACTTCTCCTTTGCCAGCCATTGATGTGCCTTGCCGGCCATGAGTGTTTCCTGCAGATATTTTGTGATATTTTGTGCCAGCTGTTTGCACAGATTCGTGCATCTTCCAACATGTGTATGGCTGGATGTTTGTGAGGGAATTTTTTGTTTTCTATATATAGGACCCCTCTCTCTCATGTGTGGGGGTTAGAAAATTTGAAGACAAAAAATTTTCTCTCTCTAGATTTCTCTCTATCTCTTACAATTTTATGCTAAGTGCTTGTTTTCTCTACACTTTCACATACACTACCCTAACCAAAGTTGCAAGTCTTTGAGCTGAGGTAACTTGGGACCTTTTCTGAGCTCTAGAAGGTGGTTTTGGCTTGGATTGTTGGCCAATTTGTGCTTTGTTTCAAAGGTATAACACTTGCCTTGTTTATACTTATTTTGTATACTTGTTTTACCATCCTTTTCAATTGTTTTGGGGCTGGTTTTGAACTGTAAAAAGCTCTATTTTTGTGGCTTAAAAATGGTGGTTTGAGCCCCTTTTTAGTTTGGGGGTGGTTCACCCTTCTTGTTTCTTTGTGTGTAAAGCTTTTGTGCTTTTATTCATCACTTTAAAACTAACTTTTTTGGACCTTTTAACCACTGAATTTTAGAGGTTTTTAGTGGCAAAAATCTCATTTTGAAGTCCAAAATTGGAGGGATTAGCCTTCCTTCCTTGTGTCTTATTTGTATGCCTAGTTAGCCTTACATGTTAGCATGTTTTTCTAGCTCAACTTAGCTCAAGTCCAGCATGTTTTAGGCTCTATTTTGACCTACTTTAGCTCTGTTTTGGGCTGGTTAAGTCTTTTGAGTCTTGTTTTGCATAGTTGTAGTGTAACCCCATGTATTAGCTTAATGTTCTGGCTTTTCATGACTTGAGTGCAACATGTTTTAAACCATGTTTAGGGCTGTTTGGTCTCTGTTTTGGGTTATTTGTTTCATTTGTGTCTTGTATGGCATGGTTGTAGTGTTAATTCCTTCACTAGCTTAGTGTTTTAAGGCTTTAGCTATCATTGGTTTGAGTTGGTTGCATATTTTAGTGCTTTTAGTACTCATTTTCAGCACTTATATTCTCTGCAATCTCCCTCATATCTTCATTTTTTGGTTTTGCTTTGAAAGTGGTTTCAAACCACTTGTTTGCCTAAGTGTGAAATGGAAGTGCTATATCTAATGGTTTAATCTCTTAGGGGGTTCTTTACCAACAGTGTAATGCCTCTTTCATGCCCAAAGTAACTTGTGGTTTGAACCCTCCTTCCGTTAGAGGATACTCACCAATGGACAATTGATTAATGAATGGTTTGGTAATTAAAATGAGTAAACAAAATTGTCAAGTAAAAGAGGCAAGATAAGCATTCTTTGTGTTGCATTACTTGTGTTCAAATCGGACATTAATTTGAACACATGGCAAATGGGACATTTCATACTCAATAGTGATGAAATGTGTCATTTTTCTAGGTCTCCGTTGCCCTTGATTATGCATGATAGGGTGGTAGACTTTTTGAGTCTTGTTTTTGCATTTATTGAACTTGCACAATTGGTTTCATGAGCCATCATGCAATGAAATTGCTTGATTAGTGGTTTTGTGAACCAAATCTTGTCCCTCCTTTGATTTCCCTATGAAAAGGAGAGACAAGGTGTGCAGACAATCCTTGGAGAAACCCCCTTTTTGCTCTATTTGTGCTATGTTGCAGCATGGTGATCCAATGCATCAGTGGCCGGCAGTGCCTCATCCATGGCCGACCGTGCCACATTTTTGACCAGCAGTACACCCTTTTGGCCGGCAGATGGCCGGCAACAACCATTCATGGCCGACAGACCACTAATGTCAACCTCAATAAAGATTTGGTAAGGTGGAGCAGAAAGGTTTTGAAGTATGCTCAACCCTACAAACACAGCCTCTCAAGAGCAAAACAGAGGTCTTTTAAGGGCAAAAACCGAACACGTGCATCTCCCATTTCCCGAGGCGGAGCAGTGGCAGCATAGTCTAATGCCTTGCATGATTAGTTTTCTAGTTAGTTAAGTGTTGTAATAATTAGTAAATAGTTTGCTAGTTATTCATTTGATTTGTAATAATTAGTCTAATTAGCTTAATTAGATTAGTGTAGCTTAGATTAGCTTAGCTCTTATTCATTTAGACCTCCTTCATGAGGCGTAATGTTGTAATAAGTGTGTGTGTGTGTATGTGTGCATGTTTTCCAACCCTACGTCTTTCTCCCTTTTATTTAATCGCTTTCGGTGGTTAGATTAGGGACATCATATTTCAATTAGCATATCACATGTTTGCATCCATTCATTTGTATTGCATGCACCGAGGCTCGGCTTATCATTCAAGCTGTATTGTCATTTCAATACTTCATTGAATACGTGTTTAAATCACATGTCGTTCAAATTGCTTCATATGCCATATTAGTAGCCGAGCCTATTAATTGCATTATTGCATGTGTTGCATTAAGCATCTTAACATAGTTAGGATCATGCATCTTTCTAAATAGTTTCTGTTTTGGCTTGGAGTACTCGGTAAGTTTTTACGCTTTAGCATATTTGCATAATTATGAATGTTTCCATGATTAGCATGCTTGCCATGAGGCTATGTGCTTAAATGCTAAACTGCATGAATGTCTGTGGATGAAGGCTTGTTGTTTGAATTGGAACGATTCAACAAATGTGCGTTTTAAGCCCACTTTGTTGAGTGGAAAATCATGTTTTAAGCCCACTATGTTTGGTGGTAAATCCGCATCTTTTAAGCCCACTTGAGGTGGCAAATTCAAACCATTTTCGTAAACAAACATGAGTTGAATTGTTCCAAATTGAACAAACTAGTCTATATTTGCTTATGTGCATCACATAGTAATGTTAGCTAATAACCGGAACAAGAACACATAATGTTTATAAAAATCATATCATGATTAGTAGAGACCGATCTTTGATCGGGTGAGAGGGGGTGCTCAATTCATGACCTTCCCCTCTCGTACCTAGGTTCCCAAGCCGAGCCAACTTTGGTGATGACAAACACGTGGCCTTGGCACAGTCGAGGTTTCTAAATTTCCCTAAAATAAAATATTTAGGTGGCAACTCTGTATCTGGCAAAGCAGTCCAATTTTGGCATTATTTGATTTAAAATTGATTTTCCAAAAAGATTTGCCGAATTTGGACTCTTCAGTGTTTATTAGTTTCACATTGCACTTGTGAGACTAGACTCAGAACCGTTGGAGTCCGAACTGTGAGGCTTTCTTTTCAAACCTTTCTGAAGGGTGGGGTACGGAAAAAAGGCGTGCCACAATATCTGGCGACTCCGTTGGGGACTTAGAGAACTTGAATTGAACTCATAATATGTTGTTTTATCTACACTTATGTGTTTCTTTGCATATTGCATTTGCATCGTTGCACCTAAGTCACAGTGTTTGCCATCTGCTATTCTTGAGCAGTTTGTCGGAGGCTTGCTTAGAAAAGCTTGCCAAAAGGCTGATCAGTTGTGGGTTCTGCCATGATGGGAACACAACCTTTGGATCTGGACTACTTTGTAGCATTTGATCCTCCTTTCACTTCTCAGTGTTAGGTGTGAGAGGTATATTAGGTAGTCTTGCTGAGGTACCCTTTTTTAACCAATCGACCTAGTTGTATATCGGAAATCATAGAGACTATTTCAAACTAGGGCAGGTTGCTTACGAATCTTGAGGAATTGTACGAAACTGCTTGTTTTGCATAGTGAATCCCTAGCTCCTGACGAAGTTAGGACAGGGTAACCTTACCCCATCATAGGGGTGTTTTGGCTCTCACTTGCTTGATATGTGCTTTTAGAGTGAAATTCTACAGGAATGTATGTATCAGTTGCAGGTTTGGGTATCAGTTTTGAGGCAGAAATCCGTGTTGAGTACAGTTCTCCAACTTATGATTGTAGCTGCATGTTTTTTATGTCTGGCCGAGGTGTCTTTGTCGGTCTCTGATTTTTTTCATTTTTGCTTTATTTTCTTTTTGCAAGGTAGTTTTTTTCACCATTGCTTGAACGATTCTGTTACCCCTCAAGCACTTTGGACCCGAGTAAGGCGACTTTACCGATCTGGGGATCTTGTAAGAGGACAGCCAGTGTTTGCTTCACTCCCACCGGTTACCAGACAAAGAAGGATCAGGCATAACTCACCAGTCCAGCAGTTACCTTTTCAGGCCCAGTCGTCTACTTCTACTCCGGAAAGAGAGTATTCACCAATTCTAATAACTCAACATCCCTCAGTCAACATGGAAGATATGCTTCGTCAGCTCCAGCAGACCATTGAGACCATGCAGCTAGATGCTGCCCGACAAGCTGAGGTCATAGCCTGCCAAGTTGAGGTTGTAGCTCACTAAGTAGAAGTGATAGATAGGCTTCAACAACAGCAACCACAACTGGCAGTAACCTCTGCATCCCATACATCCCCAGCGGGAGTTCTTGCGCCTGGGGTCACAATCAATGTCCAAGTGAATATGGGCATTCCGGTAGATCCAATACCTCAGACCTCTAAGGCACCAGTTTACCAAACGGAGGTGCCCTTTGAATTTGAGGTTGACCATACAGCATTAAAGGTCAGCAAGCTAGAAAAACTCTTCAAACAGGCGCAGGGCGTGAATTCAATCCCTGATATTGAGAATGGCTATACTGACTCAGTAGTGACTTTTCGAGATGATTCAAGATGCCACACATAGATTGATTTGGCTCTGAGGATCCAATGGTCCATCTCGGTTATTTTCAAATATCCTCGACCAATGGGTCTCACTTGGCATGAAAAGCTGCGCTTTTGGCCAAACCATATCGAGTATAGCGGCCATCTAGTATGCCAAACTTGAGGACTCTATGAAAAGAAAATGGGAGGAAATGGCTGAGGCCTTCATAGCACAGTACTCCTACAATACTCAGATCGAGGTCATTACTCATGATCTCGAAGCAACTCGCTAGGAGCCAAATGAGAACTTCTCGAATTTTGTGACTTGGTGGAGGTCCAAGGCCTCAATGATAGCCATCCGGCCGTCTGAAAAGGACCAGATCATAATGATGGTCTGTAATGTGCAAGGAAGATTATTACAAAAGATGATAGTCTTGCCCCTGTCTACTTTTTCTAAGTTCTATAAAATAAGGGTCCAAATTGAGGATACAATGAAGCAGGGACTGACAGACCATGAGAAGGAACAACCTAAAAGGCCTTTTACATGTAGCTCCAATGCGACCATATTTGGTTGCACCTCTACACGGCCTTCGAATGTGAGCATAGTCACCACCACACCCAAGACTACTAACCCTTTTGCTGGTACATCCAACACAACTTCACAAACTTCCAGCCATCAGGCCCGAGGCCATAGGGTCTTCACCCCGCTTTACATATCTTTATCCAAAGCCCTAGGGGTTCTGATCAGAAAAGGGCATCTTAAGCTGTTAGAACAACGCCTACTGCCTGATCCTCTCCCACCTAAACACAACCCGACCAAATACTGTGCTTTCCACCAATAGCATGGTCATGATACCGATCAGTGCTTCAGATTACGTCATGAGATTCAAGATCTCATTGACAATAAGGTGATAGCACTTCTTGAAAAACCCAATGTCACTACAAATTCTCTTCCACTACATAACCAAGCCCCTCCACCCGACAAATAAACCTCATCCACACATTGGCCGTCCCTTATGACCCAAGTATATATATCACCCTTTCCCACCTACCCAAGCGGCGTTGTTCATCCTTGAAACCTGAGACTTGTGCATGATGAGCGTCCTATTCTAACCCGAACTGTGGTGGTGATAGTGGAAGATGAAGGGAGGTCAGTCTTGGTGGAGAATATCAGTCCGTTGCCCGAGGGCTCTGAGGACTTATCTAATGGGGTGTACAACTCGTGCTGCTATATTGTGCCAATCAATCAAGCAGAGCTGGAGGTAGTATTGTCCACTACAATGGAGGTCAGTATAGTCTGAGAAGATGGACCAAGTCAAGGATTAGGTGATCTAGCCGACCTAGACGAAGATAGACACAATTTGGCGTTCTGTGTTGAACATGATGAAGGGGACGTGCATATTAATTGCTTTGATCTAAACGGGTCAATAGACAATTCTGGATGGCTAAGTGATGAACCCGATGTAGATGAGGAATCTAAATTGAAGCTAGAGCAACAGAAAGCGGGAACCGCTACAATGGTCAGAATGGCCGAGAGGAAGGGTAAACTACTGGAAAGCACTGGTAAAGAACAACTGACTCAGGAATTGGGCATTATTGTACTTGCACATATAGAGCAAGCGCCTTTGAGGTGCCTTGAACAAGAAGCGGATCAAAATAAGCAGAAAGTTGGAAAGGCCCAACACCCTATGGAGGAAATCGTGATGAGAAGATGACTGAATGAAGCCGGACAATTGCTTGTCGGTTGCGGAGGTATGTGGTGGGAAGATGATGATCTGTATCTTGCCCCTTGATGAAGATTGGGGTGAAGGTATTCTAACAACACGGTATGTGGAAGAAGTTGACCACATGACACGAAGTGGCGATATTTCAAACCACCACATCTAGACCAACTTGAGGCATCTGGGAAGGATAAAGAAGTTGAGACACATAAGGAAAAGCGATTAGAGCAGAGGCTATCTTTGAAATAGTTAAAGAAGATTCAAGTGACATATCTATATATCTGGGGTTGCTTATGGCTGCGAGTGCACATGCAAGTTGTCTTGTCGGCAATGGATAAAGCCAAGTTGTCCATTGAGACTACCCCAGAGCAAGCTGGTGGGATTAGTCTTTCAGAGGTATTGCACCAACTTTGACCTTTTCCGACAAAGAACTGCTGCCAGAAGGCTCTGTACACAACAAGCCTCTATACATCTCCATAGAGTGCCAGGAAACGTAGGTATCAGTGGTATTGGTCAACACTGGGTCGGCAATCGACATTTATCCTTGCCGCGGCTTATGCTATTGGTGCGAAACCCCGATTTTGTGCCTCTGACCTAGGTGATCCAGGCGTACGACAGTACAAGCAGAGAGGTGATGGGAACAGTTCAGATCAGAACGCAAGTCAGGCCAGCTTAACAGGACATTGAATTTCATGTATTAGATGTGCAGCCACTTTCAACCTACTACTTGGGCAACCCCGGCTGCATCAAGTAAAAGCTGTCTCTTCCACTCTCCACCAAATGCTGAAGTACCCCCCATAGAAAATGGGTGGCCATAGTCTTCGAGAATTCATCTATACATCCTCCCAGAGGTCACTACACTATCTTTGGAGATTGTGCATGGCGAAGAGAATGTCTTCATTTCAAGGTTTACCTTGGCTGAGGCTCAGTGGTACAAAATATCTTGGCTGTTGATGAGAGCCTATATGTTAGTGCCCAATATGTATATCTCATGAATAAGTTATAGCACATGCCCAAAATGGGATTAGGCAGAAGTGGCTAGAAAGGCGTCATTGCATTGGCTGACGTACCACATAACCCTCATGCCTTTGGTTTTGGCTATATGCCCACCAAAGAGGAATTTGGGTGAGAAAGGGAAAGAAATGGCGGAAGAGCGAGTAAAGCAAAGCGTGAAGCACTACGAGCTTGTGCACCGACCAATTCGGGAAACCCTGAATGGCTATTTTGTTCAAGAGGGAGAAGACTTCCCATTCTGTGGTTTCCCTAAACCTCAATTCGACTCTGAGAAATAGCGGTTTCCTAGCTTTGAGATCTTCTTTGACTTGCGGTTGCAAGAGAGTGACACGAGGAATAAGTGAACTAAGCTACTAAGGCTGCAGCGTGAAAGTGATTCCAACAGCAATGAACTTGAGGTAGGAGCAGCACTGGCATGTTTGCTTTCTGATCCTCATATCAACTTAGAGAGCTTGGGGGATGACGTAACCGTTTCCATGATCAAAGACCAACCGGGTGTGAACCCTTCCAATGGTATCTTGGATGCATCTGACGTACCGTCCCTCATTTGGCAGCTAGAGGAGGGCTTCCTGTCCGGTAGTTCTGAGTCGGGTAGTGAGTCGGAATCTAATTCCACAAAGTTTGTGGAGTCAAAATCAGATTCCAGTTCCTCTGAGTCAGAGTCCGGTATTCTTGGGGTTGATAACCCGGATGCCAAGGTTTTGTCCAGGTCGTCTTTTTCCTTTTCTTTTGAGTCAGTTGTAACCGAGGAATTAGATGAGCTGGCCCTTTTGCATGTGAATACCACTGTAGTTTCTAAGTACTTCTCTGTACCACTTGTATATTGCATTGATCATGACTTTCAAAATTTTGATGAAAGCAGCGATGAGGAGATTTCTCTAGTTTTGAAACATTTGATTGATCGAGAGGAGGAGAGGTTTGTAAAACCCTTGTTGATGAAATCATTCCAATTAATGTGGGTCTTGAGAAGGATCCGTATTGGTCTAGATCGGGTCCACGTTGTCTTCGGAGAGCACGAGCTTAGTCACTTTATTAAAAGATTTCAAAGATGTTTTCGCGTGGTCCTACAAGGACATGCCTGGAATCGATCCTGAGATTGTACAGCATTGGATCCCTCTTGACCCCGAAGCCCGACCCATCAAACAGAAGCTAAGGAGAATACACTTGGATTGGGCTTTGAAGATTAAGGAAGACGTCACCAAGTAAATAGACGGGGTTTTGCTAGTATCTGAGTATCTGACTTGGTTGGCTAACATTCTTCTAGTGCCGAAGAAAGATGGCAGAATTCGGGTGTGTGTGGATTTCAAAGATCTGAACAGAGCCAGTCCGAAGGATGACTTTCCTCTACCGCACATTGATGAATTGGTGGACTTCACCATAGGCCATGCGTTGCTCTCCTTCATGGATGAATTTTTGGGTATAACCAGATTCGATGGCACCAGAGACGAGAGAAAATTGCTTTCACCACCTTGTGGGGAACCTCTTTCTACAAGGTGATGCCGTTTGGGTTGAAGAATCTTTGGGCTACCTATCAGCAATTGCAACCACAATTCTACATGATATGGTCCACAAAGAGGTCGAGGTGTACATGGACGACATGATTGTCAAGTCTAAGGAAAGAGGACCACTACACCTTGAAGAAATTCTTTCAATGGATCGAGAGAATATCGGTTGAATTTGAATCCATAAAAGTGCACTTTTGGCATAACATGAGGGAAAATCTTTGGGTTTCTTGATCACATAGAGGGCATCGAGGTAAATCCTTCCAAAATCAAGGCCATCTTAGAAATGCCACCACCAAGGACTAAAAAGGAGGTGCGAGGCTTTACGGATAAAGTGCAATTCATAAGATGATTTATTTCTAAATTAACCTTGACTTGTGAACCACTATTTGGTCTCTTGAAGAAAGGAAAAAATTCCAATGGGATGATTGATGTTAGTTTGCTTTTGAGTAGATCAAGCGGTACCTACAAAACCCTTTGTGTTGTCACCGCTTGAGCCGGGAAGCCCTTGATTACGTATCTATCGATAATGGACACAACAATGGGATGCAAGCTTGCTCGAGAATCAAGATAGAGTGAAAAGCCATCTATTACCTGAGTAAGAAAATGCTAGACTTTGGGACCTGTTACACTTCGCTCGAGAAGACTTGCTTAACCTTGGTATGGGCTACCAGGAAATTGAGGCACTACCTGTTAGCTCACTCTATAATTTTCGTTTTGAGATTAGATCCCGTCAAATATCTATTTGAGAAACCAACGCTTACGGGTAGGCTAGCCCGTTGGTTGCTTCTCCTCTCCAAATTTGATTTGAAGTATGTTACTCGCAAGTCTGTTAAGGGGGGAGCGATAGCGGAGTTCCCGGCAGATCACCCAGTGGAAGAGGATGAAGAGGTAGAATACCTGTTCCCAGATGAAGCTATTCTGCAAGTTGATGAAGAGATTTGGACAATGTACATTAACAAAGCGTCTAACTAGTATGGTTATGGGATAGGGGTGTTGCTGATAGCACTCGACAATTCCCACATACCTTTAGCCTTCAAACTCTGGTTCAAAGTATCCAACAACAAAGTAGAATACGAGGCGTATATCATTTGGTTTTGGAAGCCGCCCTAGAACTAGGGGCAAAATGTTAGACATCATTGGGGACTCAAACCTAGTTGTGTCTCAAGCAAAAGGAGACTGGAAGGTCAAAGAAGAAAAGATGAAGATCTATCACTAGACCCTAGATGTTACGATTCTAGGTTTGAGCAATGACCTTCACACATCTACTAAGAGAGAATAACAGGTTTTCTTGATGCCTTATCAACTCTATCTTCTATGGTAGACATCCCATTTGGAGTCCGGATCGTCCTATCATTATTGAATAGAGATATATGCCAACCTACGAGACTATTGCATAATAGATGAAGTGCAAGATCAAAACCCTAGTATTATGATATATGGAACTTCTTGGAAAAATAGGTTCATCCACTGAGGCAAATGCCAAATATAAAAAGCAACACGACGGATGGTCATTCAATTTATCATCTGCGGGGGTAAGTTGTATAAGAGGGTCATCTGAGAATGCACAAGCTATGTGTGGGCCAGAAGAGTCAAAACACGTAATAGAGGCTATTCATGAGGAGAGTGTGGAGTGCACATGGCGGAGTAATGTTAGCCTAGAAGATTCTCAGGCAAGGTTACCATTGGTCTACCATGGAGGAGGATTGTATTGGTTTTGTTCGACAATGCCATAAATGCCAAATCCATGCAAATCACATGAATATTCTGCTGTCGAACCTGTACAACATGATTGCACCATGGCCTTTCTCAGTCTGGAGAATTAATGTCATTGGGGCAGTTACATCGAAAGGGTCAATTGGGCACGAGTACATTCTGGTGGCAATTGATTATTTCATGAAGTGGGTGGAAGCTCAGTCTTATACAATGTTGAAAGCAGCGCATGTGGCTAAGTTCATCCTCAACAGCATCATTTGCCGTTATGGAGTCCCAAATGAGATCATTTCAGACAATGGCTCCCATTTTAGGAAAGAAGTGATCGATTTGTTGGAGAAATACAACGTGGCTTTTCATAAGTCATCTACATATCGGCCGCAAACCAACGGAGATGTTGAGGCCACCAACAAGAACATCAAGCACATTTTGTAGAAAATAGTTGAGACCTACAGGGACTGGCCAGATAAATTACCATTTTCTCTCTGGAGCTACAGAACCTCAATTCGGACATCTACTGAGGCAACTCCGTACTCTCTTGTTTATGGGATGAAAGTTGTTCTGCCGATTGAAATAGAGGTTTCGTTGCTACGAGTTATGGCTGAGTGCCAGATAGTAAAAGCGAATTAGCAGCGGAGCAGGTTCGAAGAATTGATGTTGTTCAATGAGAGAAGACTGAAAGCATTGTACCATGCTCAAGGCTATCAACGCAGAATTGTGTAGGCTCGACTTTCTTCGCCTTCCTTTCAGAGAGCTCGAATTGGTCCTATAGTTTGGAGTCCTGTCATGGTTCTGAATCTAATCCCACAAAGTGCAATGTGAGACTGATAAACACCAAAGAGTCCAATCCGGCAAATCATTTTGGAAAATCGATTTTGAACCAAATAATGCCAAAACTGGACTGGTTTGCCAGATTACAGAGTCGCCACCTAAATATTTTTTAGGAAATTTAGGAAACCCTGACTCGTGCCAAAGGCCATGTGTCCATCATCACCAAAGTTGTCTCGACTCGGGAACTTGGGTATGGGAGGGGAAGGTCCTGAAATGAGCACCCCCGTTCTCCCGATCAAAAATCAGCCTCTACTAAGCATGATATGTTGTTTTATAAACCTCATGTGTTCTTCTTCTGATTATTAACTAACTTTACTATGTGACGCACACATAATCAAATATAGACTAAGTTGCAAGACTTGGAACAAATTCAACTCATGTTTGTTTTCGAAAATGGTTTGAAATTGCCACCCTCAGGTGGGCTAAAACGCGGATTTTCCACCCTCAAGTGGGCTTAAAACATGATGATTTGCCACTTCACAAAGTGGGCTTAAAACTCACATTTGTTGAATTGTCCCAATTCAAGCAACAAAGCCTTCATCCACAGGCATTCATGCAGTTAATCACTTAAGCAAATAGCCTCATGGCAAGCATGCTAAACATGGCATCACTCACACTCATGCAAGTATGCTAAAGCATAAAACTTACAGTGTACTCCGAGCCAAAACAAAAGCTAGTTAGAAATATGCGTGATCCTAACTATGCTAAAATGCCTAATGCAACACATGCAATAATGCAATTAACAGGCTCGGCTACTAATCATGGCATATGATTTGATTCAATTTGATAACATGTGATTAAACACGTATTCAAAAAGTGTATTGAAATTGTGATGCGGTTTGAATGATCGCCGAGCCCGGTGCATGCAAGGCAAATGAATTATGCCAACATGCAAGCATAAGGTATGCTTATCAAAACGTGCCCTAAACTAACCATCGAAATCAGTTAAATAAAAGAGAGAAAGACGTGGGGTTGGAAGACATGCACACACGAATGCACACTTATTACAACATTGTGCCCTCGCGAAGGAGGGTCCTAATAAATAAGCTAAGCTAATTAAACTAATCTAATTAAACTAATTATTACAAAACAAATTAAAGAAATAGTTAAACTAAGCTACTTAATTATTACAAGACTTAACTAATTAGCAAACTGATTAATTAAATTACAAAGCCAATGTACACTAATAAAACATTTAGAGCATTGAACTACGCTACCTCAACTCTACTTCTCGGAAATTGAGGATGCATGCACTCGGTTTTCGCCCCAAAAAGCCCACTAGTTTGCTCTTGAGAGGCTCTGTTTGCAGGGTTAAGCTTGTTCCAAGAGCTTTCTGCTCCACCTTACTAATTCAATGTTGAGGACTGCACTAGTGGCACCCGGCCATGAATTTTCTTGCCGGCCATCTGACCAAGGATGAAACTTCTTAGGCCATTAGTGAGCCACTTACCCCACTGGTGTCTTTGAATCACCACATTACTGTGAGCACAAATAGAGGAAAATGGAGGGTTTTCCAAGGATATGTTTGTACTATGCCCCTCCTTATCATATCAAAACATCAAAGGAGTGGCACTCTTGGATCCAAAACCACCAATCAAGCATTTTCAATGCATGATGGCCAAAGATCCAAGTTGTACACTTTCAATAAATGCACAAAAACAAGACTCCAGACCAGTACCTTGTCATGAATGATCAAAGGCAATGGAGACAAAGGAGATTGGCTCATTTCATCACTTTGAGTATGACTCCAATCTACCTTGTGTTCAATATAACGTCCGATTGAACACATGCGATGCAAACGCAACATGCTTATCTTGTTCATGTTTTACTTGTCCAATTTTGTTTACACATTTTAAGTTACCAAACCATTCTTTAACGGTTAGTCCAAGGTGAGTGTCCTCTAATGAGAGAGGGGTCAACCAAAGGATGATTTAAGACATGAGAGAGATCATGCTTTGTTGGTTAGTAGAAACCCTCAAAAGAGGATTAAAACCATTGAGCACAAGCTATCTCAAGCTTAAACACAACCTTAAGGCTAACCAACCCTCAAAGAAAATGGAAAAGTGAAGAAATGAGGAGGTTGCAGATATTTCGATGTTTAAATGGCATGAAAGTGATACTACAACATGCAAGCAACTCATGCACAACATGTTCAAAAGCCAAAAACACTAAACTAGTGAAGAGCACTATACTATAGGCATGCAATACAAAGCCCCAAAGGCACAAACACTTTAAAACAGTCCTAAAACAGTTTAAGAAGAGTCCTAAAACGTGCTTGCAGTAAGCTAAAAAAGGCTAGAATGAAAGGCCAACACATAGCACAAATTAGACCATTAAGCACAATTGCACTACAAACATACAAAGCAAGCCTCAAGCGGCCAAACCAGCTCAAAACAGAGCTAAAGCAAGTCAAAAAAGTAGCAAAAACATGCTGAGATCAAGTCACAAAATGGTAGAAAAACAAGCTCACGTGTTAGGCTATCTACACTTGCAAACAAGACACAAGGATGGGAGGCCACCCCCTCCTATTTTGGACCTCAAAACAAAGTTTTTACCACTGAAAATCCCCTGGAATTCAGTGGTTAAAAGGCCAAAAAAAGTTGTTTTAAAAACTTTGAAAAATGGCACAACATTTTAGCAAACAAGCTACAAAAAGGGTGGAGCACCCCTAACTCCAAAACAAAGCTCAAGCCACCATTTTAAACCATAAAAAACAGAGATTTTAGAGGTTAAAACCAGCCTCAAAACAGCATGCAAAGGTGGCCAAACAAGTATTTAAATTATGCTTAAAATACAAGTATTCTACCTCTTTGAAGGCAATATGCTATTTAGGCAACAAAGGCAAGTCAAACCAAGCTAATATCCTCTTCTAGAGTTCAAATAGGATCTCAAGCAACCTCAACACCAAGATGATCAAGTTTGATCAAGAGCTCAGAAGCAAAAGTGTAGAGAATTTAGGCTTTAAGGCAAAATATTTAGAGAGAGGATTCTAGAGAGAGAGAAAATTTTTTGTCTTCAAAAATTCCAACCTTTAGCATGCAAGAGGAAGGCTTCTATATATAGAAGATACAAAATCCTCTCAAAAAGATCCAACCATCCATGCAAGTAGATGCTCCAATCTGCAAACAATTTGGCACAAAATATCAGAAAATATCTACTGATACACTGGTGGCCGGCTGGCCATCAGTGATAGCCGACAGGGGCTCATTAATGGCCGGCAGGGCACATCAATGGCCGATAGGCCAAAGTTCGTGGCCGACAGTGCATAAAAAATAACATACTGAAAGGACAAAAACATGGTCCAAAAATGAGATAGAATTGATACCGGGTTTGGAAAGCTCAAACCTGTGGCGTTCCGCTGCGAATTTCGAGCACTTGACAAGTAATCAAACTCGTCACTGGATGTACCTGCAAAAACATCCAAGTCTTGACGACGGTCAAAAATGGGGTGTCTACAGTTGCCCCTCTTTGTGAGAACTTCGAGTCATGAAATGGCGTGAGTGAATGTCAAAGCCGAGACGACCCATTTTGACAAGGCACAAGACTTAGACAAACATTCAAGATAACAATATATAGATGCGCCGAGTGGGGCAAAATGCAAATGGTATGCACGATGCAAGAGCATAACTTATGATCATGCAATGAGGCATAATGAAGCATTTAAATGCAAATGTTATGCAAAGAAAATGCCACATTTTAAGCAAACCAACGAGGTACAATAATCTCACATGAGAAGAAGTAAGCAAATAAACACACAGCGTGAGAATCACAAGTCGAACCGCATTTCATGCGAGAAAGGATGTAAGAAAATTATGCAATCTTAACTGCGCCTTATGCGAGAAAGGCTAAAAGTATTTGTCGAGGCGCCCGAAGGCTCAAACAAAACACATCCTAGCGTCATGCGAGGAGAAAAAAGTGGTGTAAACAGGAGGGTGGTATAAACATCGAACACGTCCCAATGTTTCTAACCAAGACAAGATGGTATAAGCGTCGGACACACATCCAAATGCTTCTAACAGGAGTGGTATAAACATCGGTGCGTCCCAATGTTTCTAACCAACGAGGTGGTATAAGCGTCGAGCACACATCCCAAACGTTTCTAATCAGGGAGTGGTATAAACATCGGGCACACATCCTAATGTTTCTAACCAAAACAAGGTGGTATAAGCGTTGGGCACACGTCCCAAACGCTCTTAACCGGGAAGGGGTGATATAAACATCGGGCACAAGTCCCAATGTTTCTAACCAACGAGGTGGTATAAGCGTCGAGCACACATCCCAAACGTTTCTAACCAGGGGGTGATAGAAACATCGGGCACACAATCCAAGTGCTTCTAACCAATGAGGTGGTATAAGCTTTGGACACACATCCCAAACGCTTTTAACCAGGGGGGTGGTATAAACATCGAGCGCACGTCCCAATGTTTCTAACCAAAGCAAGGTGAGGTGTAAGCACCAGGCGTACCCAAATGCTTCTAACCAAAACAAGATGTTCAAAGGACAGGAATGATCTTACCCGGAATTCCTCTGAATGAACTGTACATACAATATCATCTGGTTGCACCAGCTTTGAATGAACCGTACATACAATATCGTGCCTGCATAAGAAAGAAACTTGACAGGTATAGCAAGATAGGAATGCATATTCTATGCAAGACGAAAGGCTATAACACAATGTTAGAGGCATGCTTCATGCACAACATGCAAGAAACAAAACAAAAGCATATTCTATGCAAAAATGCATGCTCAATGCAACATCAAGATGCATGTTCAATACATTCTATGCGAATGTAATCATGCACAATGCAATACAACGTGACATGCATATTCTATGCAAACATGAAAATGAATGCAATGATACACATTCATGCACAATAATCAATGCGTATTCAATGCAATATCAATAGCATGTTTGATAAAAGCATAAAGACTTAACAAGACCGATTCAAACTCGATTTACCTCTCGGAAGAGTTGCAATATGTCAAAAGGATACACCTTGTTCAAGTTGATGAGCGATGATTACCATGCATTGGAAATGCAATTTTGAGCTTCCTTGAAGGCATTCTAAATCAAACTTTGAGCATACCTTGCATTTATTGGAATCCAAGGACACAAATTAAAGCCAAGAAGGCGGGGAAAGATTGTGGAAGCTAGGCCATTGGTGGTGCCTATGGCCACCAATATACTCTTGTCGACCATCGATGTGCCACTCTAGGCCATCGATGGCAGATTTGGGCATTTTGACCTTTCACCCTTGGGTCTTTAAAAACAAGTGATGCCACTTCATTTCCTCACAAACCCTTGTCCGAAATTCTTCCCCCTTGCTCTCTAGGTACTCCTTATCTTTAAATCCACTCTTTCTACGTGTTTTCCAACACCCTAAAAACATTTTCTTCGCTAAATCCCTTTAATTCTCTTAACTTTGAACCGATCAGAATTTGATTTTGATGCTTATTTCCTCATTCCCACCATTCTAAGCTCATTCCCCTCGAGCTTCTCTCAAGGTTAGTACACTTTTCCCATCTTTGACTTTCTTTGACTTTTCCTCTATCTTCGGGTTGACTTTTTCAAAATTTCACCATTTTTCTTCATTTTTCCTCATTTTTGCTCATTTTGCATCTATTTCAGATGGCAGATGATGTCCCTCATGACGAGGCTCTTCCCGAGCTTCCTCCAGTAGATTTTGAGGCAGACTTTAAGGCCGAGCCAGAGGCCGAGCTGGAGCTATTATCGCCGAGCATACGCCCCTTTGATCCAGCGAGGTACCATCCTCATACTCATATAGTACCCATCGTAGGAGGCATCAAATCCATTACTGACTTCGCTGAAGATGCGCCAGAGGACCTACTTCTGAGAGAGCCAGCGTCTCACTTGTCAGCCATTGCCGTAGAGGTACGAACACTGTTGTTCTGCAGTACTACCCTTAACCGTTTACATTTCTTGCACTGTTTTGATCTAATTTCATGGACTGCCTTGATTTGACTGTATCTCATATATTACGGCTTTATATTCAACTGTACTTTTGTTGCTTGATCTGATTGCATCTCGTGCATTATCACAGGACGTATCTCGCTCATTCAGAGGCTACGGCACAACGACCGCTCGAGACTGGTACGGCGAACTCCCAGTTAGAGTCTGCGACATCATTGATGAGACAGGGTTCGGTCTCTTTTACTCAAGCCTAACGCGGGTCGTAACGAGCCGCCCCCTCTTAGGGGCCTTAATGGAGAGGTGGTGGGATACCACAAACTCCTTTTATTTCTCCACCATGGGGGAGATGACGATTACCCCTTACGACTTCGCCATGATCATCGGCTTTGGCATAGGGGGTGATCCAATCTCTCTCGACCCTAATATGGGAGAGTGGGAGGCAGCATGGGCTGCACTGCTTGGGGCACACCCACCGACACTCCGGGCAGGCATGGTTCGGTATTGCTGGTTTGAGGAAGCGATTCGGAAGGATTGAGCTCGAGGCGATTGAGGAGATGAGCAATGCCCGAGGCTTTCTCATGTTCCTTTTCGGTACCACCTTGTTTTTGAACAGGTGGAATACCGTAGGCTTGTATCTACTGAGCGCATTTGTAGTGCTTCAGCGAGTTCAATTCTACGATTGGGGCACAACCGGCCTCACCACCCGGTATGAATACATGAGCTCGACTTCTTGTATGAGTGGGAGCTTGATCGGTGGCTACTGGCGGGCTTGGGAGGTACAAAACTTAGTTTTCCATTTTCGCTTTACATTTTTTTCTTAGCATTTCTTGCTTTACATTTGTTCAACACATGTACTTTATGCTTTACATTTTTTGTACCTGCCCATGCACTATATGCTTTCTGCTTTGCATTTCCTGAATCTGCTCATACACTGTATTGATCACGTATCATTGCACTTTCCCCCGCAGCTATGGATGTACGCATACTTCTCGACTCTTGCTCCAGAGCCTATAGAGGAGACTCGGGGATAGTCCCATTTTCTCGGGTATCTGACGGCTAAGCTTAGTAGGACCAGGAAAACTTCATGTTTCGCCCGATGCTTGACGTGGTTGCGGCGCATAAGGTAACCCAAAAAAAAGTCATTACGCTTTTCAATCAACTTGATACACCCATTAATTAATTGACAGCGACTAATCATCTGTTCATTCTCTTATTTTCAGATCACATGGCAGCCGTGGGACGCGATACCATCGGGGCTCCGATTCCAGTACGACACAGCTAGGGTCATCACTCGCCATCATATCCTTCTCAAGGGCCCGATCTGCGTGCTTGGTTCTTGGCGGCGTTTAGCGCCAGACTTTAGGACTACTGCCCCATTCATACCGATGGCACCTCCGGTGTCCATGAGAGAGACACCTTTCTGTCGAGGTGATCCAGTTCATGGTAGGGCTGGCGGACTACTTCCGTGTGGAGGCGATTATGCGACCTTCATCTAGACACATCTAATCTTGCCTCGAGGCGTTCGTGGAGGTGAGGAGAAGCTCCATCTGCGAGAGAGAGGTAGAGGGCAGAGCGACCAAGACCCGTGGTAGGAGAGATTCTAGGAGAGGCGGAGGCGGGATGGCGAGCTGCCTACTACTGCGACTTCTTTGGCGACCCACAAGGAAGACTTACCAGATTCCCATCGAGCCTGCACCAGCTAGTCACGAGCTTGTCGGAGTTTGAGGCCCGACTCCAATATGTACCATACTTTACATTTTGCACATTCAATTCATATCAGTTATGCTTTATAGACGGCTGATCATCTCAACACGTTTACAGACATCCATAGAGTACACCGGGCAGGCTCTCGAGCTAGCGGTTTCTCTGATGGGGATGGTTCAGACGAGCATGAACTTGCTCAGCCTCTACTAGATTCCGATAATTTCCTTTAGTTTACACTTCATGCCATGAAATTTTCTGCTGACGCATTAGCATTTTAACTGTAATCTGCTCCAAACTACACTGATCTGATTCATTCCATCAAAACACGGCATAGATACTCTGCTCCCATACACTGTATCCATACACTGCATCTGATATACATCGCAACTAATATATTCTGACAAACTGCCCTTTTCAGATCCCTTTCGGACCGGCTCCACGGATGCCCGGCGAGGCGCAAGGACCTTCAGTACCTCCTCCAGCGATGAGAGGAGAGAGCAGGCTTGACACCGGTGAGGTAGAGCTAGGGGCATCATGGCGAGTGGCCCCTCGAGCCCATTACGGATGAGGATGATGATGAGATGGCGAGGATGAGGGTGAGGCGGCGAGTCCATGATCGAGTCATCTGAGGATGGAGGCGACAACGCCGGCTCGGATTACGCTAGTGGTGAAATTTGGAGAGATGGAGGAGGGCTCGGTTCGAACTCGATTGATTCGGATAGTGGTGCCGATGGTGATAGTGCTTGAGTCCGCTCACGAGGAAGAGGACGAAGAGGGCCTCTCGAGCTTGAGATAGTCGGCACTGATTTAGATGCGTTTTGCTTTGTTTTCCTTTTTGCTAGTAGTGTTAGCACATTATGCGACCTTAGGCGAGTTTATTTTCTTAAAAACTTGTACTCTTTTGCAAAAAGTGACCATGATTGGAATGAAAACTCAGCTTTTGATTTAAAAAGTGTTGCATTTTGCATTCTGAGCATTGCATAACATCGCACAGCATGAAAATGAGATTGATCTTTTTTGAAAACTGCACATTCTAATGATATTGTCTTAATCAGGTAGTGAACCAACTAACAACTGAAAGAACAAAACAACTCGATAAACAACACAAGGTCTTGACAGGCTAATCAATGTAAATACAACTCGATAAGCAAATTGCAACAACTCGATAAACAACATAAATACAACTCAATAAACAAAACCAGATGGTTACAACTTAAATAAACATGCTCAAGCCCCAAAAGGACCAAAAACATGACCTCAAAAGATGCCAATAACAGAATACAACTGCTGAAAACAACTGAATCTTCACAAAGGAGGTCAGTGAGCATGAAAGGGAGGCTGCCAGCCATGGAGGATGGCCTACCGGCCATCAATGTGCCCTTGCCGGCCATTGATGAGCCTCTGCGACCATCAATAAACCCTGCCAGCCATCGATGAGCAGAACCTCCGAAACGTTGACACCTGGCCTCCATTCACTGCCTTATCTTCTACAAAAGCTCTAGCTTCGTGTTTTCTTCATTCCAGCTCTATTTTTGCCCCAAATGGAGCCATTCTTCAGCGAAAAACTCTCCAATTGGATTGCAACTTTAGATGGCTCAGAAAAGCTGAATTTCTGGGGTTTCGGGATAAATGCACTATTCTCGCTGAGTCGTACTCCACTGTGTTTTCCGTTCCTCCATACTGTAGCTAGATGTTGGAACCTGGTTACACATGTTTTCAGTTTGGCGGCCAAGAGATACGCCCCACAATCGAAGAATTCCAAGCTTTGATGGAATCCCGGCGTGACGAGGAAATCTTGCCCCAGTCTCGTTTTGGCCACATCCAGGCTTTAGGAAGAATGTGTGGGCTTACTTTACATGATGCCTGATCTTTGGTTCACAACGGGGAGTTGGATCCCAACTTGGTTCATCGGTTTTCGACACCGGTGACCTGGTGACCGTCTTTGGCAAAGTTTTTGACATGCCCTCTGCTTGTGTATGTTGGCTCATTTTTTTCTTGCCCTAGCTTTGGAGGGTCTAGCATTAAGCTTGATCGAAGTTGCCCAAGGCTTGAAAGAGGGCAAGAGCTGCATTGGCTTGACACTAGCCGAGACTTTGATGGGCTTGGATGCTTTCCATCGCCGAGACAACCAAGTTCAGGAAGTCCACTACTCTTGCGGTAATGTTTCCCACCCTTCTCACATGTGTTTCTCACATCACTCGGCCCTCAGGCTCTGTTTCTCTCTCAAAACCCTTTCTCACTTTTCTCTCTATACACATCTCTCTATTCTTTAATCTCTCTTATTTTTCATCCCTCCCAGGTATGGCTCATGGATAGGTTGAAAGTAGTGGACTCTTGCCTGCATATTCGTGTGGCTATTTCTTCGCCACGGCTAGTTGATTTCGAGCGAGGGGTGGTGGTGCCATTGGATGTGCAACAGTCTCTTTGTTGACATTGCTTGGCATTGCCACTGGTTTGATCTACCTGAGATGAGTTACAGCATGTCCCAGTAGCCTGGCATTCAGTTGGTTGGCTTGACACACTGTGTCTTCTACTTTCCATTCCGGTTCAGGCGTCAGTTCGGCCATGACCAGACTTGCCCAGAGGAAATGATAGAGTACCCAGCTTCATTTCCAATCCGAGGCGCATAGCTAGCTCGGTATACCACTGCATGGAGGACTAGAGAACTTCTAGCCCCCACTCCCTATTTCAGTTGTGCCCTTTTTGGCGAATGCATAGCTTGGCTTGAAGATGAGGCACAAACCGGGCCTACTTTGGCATCTGAAGCTTCCACAAGCTCTGGGAGGGGGCATAGGAACACCTGACTCAACTATGCCCCAAGTTTATTGCTTTAATCTGTACTTTCAAGTTTTCTTTTTGAATGTAATAAAAAGTAACTTTAATTTGTATCGAGAGTCGGAGAACTCGATATTGAAATCAATGAAATTGAAGGTTGTGAGTACTGAAAATTTTCTGTTTGGTCCAAAAATGGTCTAAGTTGTAAAAATATTAATTTGAACAAAATCAACTTTTATTAAAACTTTTCAAAACCATTTTCGATATGGATCACAACTGGACACGCCCGAAATCTATCGCTGAGATGTACAACCGCGAATCCAATAACTGGAAAGTTGCCCCCTTGTTTGAATAGCACTGCACTGGAGACCACAACCGAACTGTTGGATACAGAAAAGACAAAGATGACCAGAACAATCTCATGGATACAGTTGATTTGGAAGTGTTTATGGCTGGACTTCATAATGAAGTTGCCTACGTATCCCAAAGATGGGAATCAAGCCTTACGTAGTTCGGTTCGGGTTCACTCGGGTATTAACACTCTCCTTTTGCGCTCTAACTTTTGCCAAGGCCGTCCTTTATGGGTTTTCAACCTTGCGAGCTCAGTTTTTCTTTTTTTTTTTCTTCTAATTTTTTGTGCTCTAACTTTTGCCTAGGTCGCCTTTTTGGGTTTTTGGCCTAGCGAGCCACTCAGGGATAGTATTTCTTCAACTTGTCCATGTTGATTGGTTGGGAGAACTCAAGGCCATCCAGGTCCATAAGAATGACAGCTCCACCCGACCAAATAGACTTGATGATGTAAGGACCAGTCCAATTAGGTTTGAACTTTCCCTTAGGGTCATGGATGGGAGCTCGGTTGTCTTTGAGCACCAAATCCCCTTCTTTTAGATTCTTGGACTTAACTTTCTTGTTGAAAGCCCTGGCAATCCTGCATTGATAACCTTGGACATGATGCAGTGCTTTTTCGGCCTCCTCTCGTCGAACAACATAAGTTCCTCAAACTGCTCTGCCAATCTGCTTACGCTATCGGCACTTTCGGCCATAACTTCGCAGATGGAACCTCAACTTCAATCGGCGAACAACCTCCATCCCATAAACCAAAGAATCTGGAGTTGCCCCATAGAAGTTCGAATTGATGTCTATAGCCCCAAAAGCAAATGGCAACTTATCTGGCGATCCTTGTAGGTTTCCACCATCTTCTGTAGAATGTGTTTGATGTTCTTGTTGGCAGCCTCAACGGCTCCGTTGGTTTGCGGCCGATATGTGGATGACTTATGAAAAGCCACGTTGTATTTCTCCAACAAGTCGATCACTTCCTTCTTGAAGTGAGAACCATTATCTGAAATGATCCATTCGGGACCCCATAGCGACAGATGATATTATTCTTGATGAACTTGGCTACATGTGACGCTTTCAAGCACTGCGTAGGATTGGGCCTCGACCCACTTTGTAAAGTAGTCTATTGCCACCAGGATATACTCATGCCCATTTGACCCCTTGAATGCTTGCCCAATAACATCAATTTCCCGGTGAAAACGGCCACGGAGAAGTCATGTTATATAACATCGACGGCGGGATGTTCATGCGGTTTGCATGGATCTGACACTTGTGGCCTCGCCGAACAAAACCGATACAATCCTCCTCCATGGTTGACCAGTAGTAACCCTGTTTAAGAATCTTCCAAGCCAGCATTACTCTGCTCATGTGCACTTCGCACTCTCCTCCGTAGATGGCCACCATTAGGCGCTTTGACTCTTCTGCATCAACGTACAGTTTATTGATTCCCAGATGGCCCCGTTTGTACAATTTACCCCGTAAATGATAAACTGAGCAGCCATTCGCCGTATTGCCCTTTTATCTTTGGCATTTGCCTCTAGTGGATATGCTTCCTTTTCCAAGAAGTTCTAGATATCATGATACTAGAGGTTTTGATCTTGTACTTCTTCTATTTCGGCAATCAACTCATAGGCTGGCACATACCTCTGTTCAATAATGATTAGACACATCCGGACTCCCAAAGGGATGTCTATCATGGAAGATAGAGTTGATAAGGCATCAGCGAACCTGTTGCTCTCTCTTAACAGATGCGTGAAGGTTAGTTTCTCAAACTTGGGAATCAGAACGTCTAGGGTTTGGTGATAGATTTTCATCATTTCTTCTCTAACCTTCCAGTCTCCTTTTGCTTGAGACATAACTAGGTTCGAGTCCCCAATGACGTCTAACCGTTTTGCCCCTAGTTCCAGGGCGGCTTCCAAGCCAGCGATACATGCCTCGTATTCTGCTTCGTTGTTTGATACGTTGAACTGAAGTTTGAAAGCTAAAGGTATGTGGGAATTGTCGGGTGCTATCAACAATACCTCTATCACATACCCATACTG
Organism: Camellia lanceoleosa; assembly: GCA_025200525.1. Taxonomy (NCBI): domain Eukaryota; kingdom Viridiplantae; phylum Streptophyta; class Magnoliopsida; order Ericales; family Theaceae; genus Camellia; species Camellia lanceoleosa. Next base: position 64,498 of record JANUSC010000482.1, read on the forward strand.
GTTAGACGCTCCGTTAAAGTACATAGTCCAAATCTCTTCTTCGACTTGCAGAATGGCCTTATCTGGGAACAGATACTCTACTGCTTCATCTCCCTCCACTGGGTGATTGGCTAGGAACTCTGCTACCTCTCTCCCCTTCACAGACTTGCGAGTCATGTACTTCAAATCAAATTCAGAGAGAAGAAGCAATCAATGGGCTAGCCTACCCGTAAGTGCTGGTTTCTCGAAGAGATATTTGATGGGGTCTAATCTCAAAATCAGAATTATGGAGTGAGCTAATGGGTAGTGCCTCAACTTCCTGGTAGCCCATACCAAGGCCAAACAAGCCTTCCCGGGTGGAGTGTAGCGGGTCTCATATTCCAGCATCTTCTTGCTTAGGTAATAGATGGCCTTCTCCACTCTATCCTCAGATTCCTACACAAACATGCATCCCATTGTCGTGTTGGTTACTAATAAATACAAAATCAACGGTCGGGTTCTATAGATATTGCTTGATCTGCTTGAAAGCAACCTAGCATCGGTCATCCTATTGAAATTTCTTTCCTTTCTTCAGGAGACCAAATAGTGGTTCACAAGTCAAGGTTAATTTTGCAATAAACCATCTTATGAATTACACTTTTCCTAGAAAGCCTCACACCTCATTTTCAGTCATTGATGGTGGTATTTCTAGGATGGCCTTGATTTTGGAAGGATCGACCTCAATGTCCTTTTGTGTAATCAAGAACCCCAGCATCTTCCTTGCTGTGACACCAAAAGTGCACTTCTGTGGATTCAGTCGCAACCGATATTCTCTGATCCACTGGAAAATTTTCTTTAAGGCGGTGTAGTGGCCTTCTCTTTCCTTGGACTTAACAATTATGTCATCCACATACACCTCAACCTCTTTGTGGATCATATCATGCAAGATCGTGGTTGCAGCCTATTGATAAGTAGCCCCAGCATTTTTCAGACCGAACAGCATCACCCTGTAGTAGTAGGTTCCCCGCGGCTTGGTGAAGGCAGTCTTCTCTTTATCCTCATGTGCCATCAAGATCTGGTTGTACCCCGAAAACCCATCCATAAAGAAGAGCAATGCATGGCCTGCGGTGAAGTCCGCTAACTCGTCAATGTACGGTAGAGGAAAGTCATCATTCGAACTAGCTTTGTTCAGATCTCTGAAATCCACACACACCCGAATTCTGCCATCTTTCTTTGGCACCGGAACAATGTTGGCCAACCAAGTAGGATACTCAGATACTAGCAAGAACCCTGCTGCACCTATCTGCTTGGTGACCTCTTCCTTGATTTTCAGAGCCCAATCCAAGCGTATTCTCCAAAGCTTTTGCTTGACGGGTCGAACCTCAAGGTCAAGAAGGATCTGGTGCTGTACAATCTCAGGATCAATTTCAGGCATGTCTTCGTAGGACCATGCGAAAACATCTTTGAAATCTTTTAATAAAGTGACTAAGTGGACCCAATCTGGACCAGACGCGGATCCTTCTCAATACCAATGTTAATTGAAGTGATTTCATTAACCAAGGGTTTTACAAACCTCTCCTCCTCTCGATCAATCAAATGTTTCAAAACCAGAGGAATTTCTACCTCATCGTTTTTATCAAAGTTTTGAAAGTCCTGATTAATACAATAAACAAGTGGCACCGGAAAATACTCAGAAACAGAAGTGGTACCATTCTCATTCACAACTCCAGCTCGTCCAATTCCTCGGTTACAATCGACTTAAAAGAAAAGGAAAAAGACGACCTGGACAAAACAACGGCATCTGGGCTATTAACCCCAGGAATACCGGACTCTGACTCAGAAGAACTAGAATCTGATTCCGACTCCACAGACTCTGTGGAATCAGATTTCGGTTCACTACCTGACTCAGAACTACTGGACAAGAAGCCCTCATCGAACTGCTAAATGAGGGAGGGTGCGATAGATGCATCTAGAATGCCAAAAGAAGGGCCCACGGCCGATTGACCTCCAATCATGGAAACAATGAAGTCATCTCCCAAGCTCTCTGGTGTGATCTGAGGATCTGAGAGGAGACAAGCCAGCGTTGCTCCTATCTCGAGTTTTGTGCCATCGGACTCATCCTCTATGCACTGTTCAGCCATAGCTGGTAGGTCAGTCTACTCTTCTGCAACTTCATCCCCTTGCAACTGTAGGTCGAAAAAGATCTCGAAGCCGGGCAAACGCCGCTTCTCAGAATTCAGCCATGGCTTAGGAAAGCCACAAAATGGGAAATCCTCCTCCTCCCAGACAAAGCGGCCGTTCAGGGTTCCTTGAATAGGTCTATGCACCAACTCATAGTGCTTTCCAATTTGTTTAGCCTTGGCCCTTCCTGCCATTTCCTTTCTCTTCCTTACCCAATCCTCTTTGGTAGGTGTGTAACCTAAACCAAAGGTATGAGGGTTGTGTGGCACTTCGGCCAATGCAGCGATGCCCTTCCGGCCGCTCCTTCCCAATCCCATTCCGGGTACATGTTGCAGCTTATTCATGAGGTAAATAGATTGCGCACTGACATACAGTCCCTCATCAACAGCTAAAATATCTTGCACTACCCGGGCCTCGGCCAAGGTGAACCCAGACAGGAAGACATCCTCCTCGCCGTGTGCAATTTCCAAGATCGGCGTAGTAACCTCCGACTGCGGATGTATGGAAGAGTTCCCAAAAACAATAGCTACCCCCTTCCCATGGGGGTACTTCAGCATCTAATGCAGAGTGGAAGAGACAGCTTTCATTTAGTGCAGCCATGGCCATCCAAGGAGTAAATTAAAGGTGGCTAGAACATCCAAGACGTGAAATTCAATGTCTGTTGTCTTGCGGGCCAACTTTGAGTTCTAACCGCACTGTCCCCATCACTTCCCAACTTGTATTGTCATAAGCCCGAATCACCAGGGCTGTTGGTACGAAATCTGCGGGCTTCAACTCGATAGCATAGGCCATATGTAATGGACATACATTTATTACGGATCCCGTATCAACTAAGACAACTGGTATCCACTTCTCTTTACATTCCACAGAGATGTACAGTGGCTTGTTGTGCTCAAAGCCCTCAGGCGACAATTCCTTATCTGTGAAGGTCAAAGTCGGTGAAGCACCACCCGAGAAAACCAGTCCCACTAACTGCTCGGGGGTTATGTCAATAGAGAGCTTAGCCTTATCCATTGCTGATAGGATGGCTTGTCTATACGCCCGTGAAGCCATAACCAATCCCCAAATGGAGATATCACTTTGAATCTTCTTCATTTGCTTGATCTGACTTCCTCTTCTAGCAGTTTATCTTTCTGTTTCTCTGCTTCCTTGTCTTTCCCTGATGCTTCCGGTTGGTCCAAGTGTGGGGGCCTAAAGTACCGCCCACTCCGAGTCATGTGATCAACTTCCTCGACATACCATGTATCATCTGGCAAATTCTGTCCCCAATCCTCATCCGTGTGGGCGAGATGCAAATCTTCATCTTCCCACCACATTCCCTCGACAATCGACAAGCAATTGTCCGGTTCCGTTGTAAGCACTCCTGTATCCGCAACACAGTCAGTCCCTGCAGGACCTTTGGCTTTTCTAGCCTTTTAATCAGTCTCAGTTCTTTCATGCTCGAACCGCTTTAGCGGCCTCTGTTACATGTCAATTGTACACAAGCTACCCAATTCTTGAGCAAAATTCTTAGTACCAGTGCTCTCCAGCAACTTCCCCTTGTTGTCGACCTTTCCTGCCGTTGCAGCAATCCCCGTTTCCAACTGTTCTTGCTTCGGTTGAGACCCCTCATCTACATTTGGTTTATCACTGAGCCACCCTGTATTATCCGTTGATCTGTTCATATAAAACCAGTCAATCTGTACATTCCCCAGATCCTACTCGTCGAAGAACTACAGATTACTGATGTCCTCCTCAAGCTCAGCCAAATCATCCAGCCTCTAGCTTGGCCCGTCCTCCCGGACTACATTAACCTCTATCCCCGTTGGCAATTCCATCCCTGGTCTGACCTGGCTAGTTGGCACAATGTAATGGCACGGGTTGTACTCTTCTTCAGTTAAGCTCATAAAGCCCTCAAGCATACCTTCTTCCACCATAGCCACCACCACGGGTTCGGGTTAAGATATGGACGCGCTCATCATGCATAGTTTGTGCTTTCTGAGATGAACAACACCGGCTTAGGCAGGTGGGAGGGGGTGATGTATATGCTGGGGTCGTATGGGATGGCCAATGTTTGGATAAGGTTGACTTGCCTGGGTAGAGGAAGGGGTTGGTTATTGGTGAGAGAGGATTTGTAGTGACATTAGGCTTCTTAGAAGGTGCTATCACTTTGTTGTCAATGTGATCCTAAATCTCATGACGGAGTCTGAAGCATAGGTCGATGTCATGACCATACTGCTGGTGGAAGGCGTAGTACTCGGTCGGCTTGTGTGTAGGAGGGAGGGGATTAGGCAATGGGCACGGCTCTACGGGCTTCAGATGCTTCTTTCTGATAAGGACCCTTAAGGCTTTGGATAGATACATGTAGAGTGGGGTGAAAACCATCTGGCCCCGAGGTTGGTACTTTGTAGGTTGTGGGGTAGTTTCGGATGTATCGGTAAAAGGGGTGGCTGTTTTCGGTGTGGTAGTGACCATACCAACATCAGAAGTCCTTGCAGCTACGTTACTACTCGTAGCCGTATTTGAACTGTGTGTAAAAGCCCTCTTGGGCTGCCCCTTTTCATGGTCTATCAGACCCTATTTCATCACATCCTCTATCTGCACCCCTATCTCATGAAGGTCAGCAAATGTAGGTAGGGGTAAGACAATAATCTTTTGCGGCTTGATTCTGATTCTGACGACCATTCTTATCTGGTCTTTCTCAACTAGCCTGGTGGTCATCATGGAGGCCTTGGGCCTCCACCGAGTGACGAAGTCAGAGAAGCCCTCCTTCGGCTCTTGTCGAGTTGCCTCAAGATCACGAGTTGTGACCTCGATTTGAGTGTTATAAGAATATTGGGCGACAAAGGCCTTGGCCATCTCTTTCCAACTCCTCTTCACAGAATCCTCCAGTTTAGCATACTAGATAGCCGCAATACCGAAGGTCCGGCCAAGAAGGATAACTTCTTGATCTAGTCGGGCCCATCGACCGCAAAATATCTGAAAATAGCCGCAAGTGGACCATGGGATCACCCGAACCGTCAAAGTGATCTATGTGTGGCATTTTAAATCTATCCAGCAATGTCACTGCCGAATTTGTATAGCCGTCCTCTATATCTCGGATCGAATTGACACCCTGAGCTCGTTTGAAATGCCTCTCAAGCTTGCTCACTTTCAAAGTGGTAGGGTCAACCTCAAACTCAAAGGGGTCTCCGTTGGGTAGGTTGGTGCTTTGGAAGTCTGAGGTGGAATGGGATCCTTTGGGATGTCCGCATTTTCTGGACATTGGTTAGCTCTGGGTATTGGAATATCTAGGAGGTGGGTGGGATGCGAAGCTGTTACTTTGTGGTTGTTATTCTTTGTTGTTGTTGAAGCCTAGCAATCAGTTTAGCTTGTTGGGCTGCAATCTCTGTTTGGCGAGCGGTAACTTCCGTTTGGCGAGCAGCGTCCAGCTACATGGCCTCGATGGTTTGTTGAAGTTGGCGCATCATATCCTCCATATTATCTGAGGGGTGTTGATCTATCAGAACCGGTGTATACTCTCTTTCTAAGGTGGAAGCAAAAAACTAGGCCCAACTACACACAGGTGACCTAGATAGTGACCGCTGAATTGGCGACTATTGAACCGATGATCTATGCTTGACTGTCCTCCGTCTCGTAACCGGGGGTAGCGAAGCAAACATTGGTTGTCCTTCAATAAGATCCTCAGATCGGTAAATCCTCCTAACTCTAGTCCAGAGTGCTCGGGGGGTAACTGCCTCATCTGAAGCAATTGTGAAATACTACCTTGCAAAAAGAAAATAAAGCTAAAAAGAAACAACAATTAGCAAATGCACATCACCTGGGCTTAGACAAGGACAACACACAGTTGAAATCATAAGCTGGACAATCTGTACTCAAACACTGATTTCTGCCCCAAACTTCTGCCTCAAAACTGATACCCAGACTTGCAACTGATACATACATCCTACAGAGTCACACTCTAAAAGCACATATCAAGCAAGTGAGAGCCAAAACACCCCTATGATGGGGTAGGGTTACCTGTCCTAATTTTGTCAGGAACTAGGGGCTTACTACGCAAGCAAACGATTTCAAATAAACCTACATTTGGGTGACCAAACTGTTCTAGTTTGGAACAGTCTCTATAGCTTCCGATATGCAACTAGGTCGATTGGTCAAAAAGGGTGCCTCAACATGACCTCCTAATATAGCTCTCGCTCCTATCACTGAGAAGTGAAAGGAGGATCAAACGGTACAACGGTAGTCTAGATCCAAGGTTTGTGTTCCCATAGTGGCAGAGCCCCGCAACCGGTTAGCCTTATAGCATGCTTTTCTAAGCGAGCCTCCGGCAAACTACTTAGGAATAGCAGATGGCAAACACTGTGACTTAGGCGCACCGATGCAAATACAATGCAAATGCAATGCAAAGAAACACATAAGTGTAGATAAAACAAGATATCATGAGTTCAAGTCAAGTTCTTTAAATCCCCAATAGAGTCGCCAGAAACTCCAACTCGACTTTCTTCATGCCCGCTTTCGGAGAGCTCAAATTGGTCCTACAGTTCGGACTCCTGTCACGGTTCTGAATCCAATCTCACAAAGTGAAATGCGAGACTGATAAACACCAAAGAGTCCAATCTGGCAAATCATTTTGGAAAATCGATTTTGAATCAAATAATGCCAAAACTGGACTGCTTTTCCAGATTACAGAGTCGCCACCTAAATATTTTGTTTTGGGAAATTTAGGAAACCCTGACTCGTGCCAAAGGCCACGTGTCCGTCATCACCAAAGTTGCCTCGGCTCGGGAACTTGGGTACGAGAGGGGAAGGTCCTGAAATGAGCACCCCCGCTCGCCCGATCAAAGGATCGGCCTCTACTAAGCATGATATGTTGTTTTATAAACCTCATGTGTTCTTATCCGGTTATTAGCTAACTTTACTATGTGACGCATACATACAAGTATAGACTAAATCGCAAGAATTGGAACAAAACAACTCATGTTTGCTTTCGAAAATGGTTTGAATTTGCCACCCTCAAGTGGGCTAAAACATGGATTTGCCACCCTCAAGTGGGCTTAAAACATGATGATTTGCCACTTAGCAAAGTGGGCTTAAAACTCACATTTGTTGAATTGTTCCAATTCAAGCAACAAAGCCTTCATCCACAGGCATTCATGCGATTAATCATTTAAGCAAATAGCCTCATGGCAAGCATGCTAACATGGCATCACTCACACTCATGCAAGTATGCTAAAGCGTAAAACTTACGAGTGTACTCCAAGCCAAAACAAAAGCTAGTTAGAAATATGCATGATCCTAACTATGCAAAATGCCTAATGCAACACATGCAATAATGCAATTAATAGGCTCGGCTACTAATTATGGCATATGATTTGATTCAATTTGATAACATGCTTTTAAACACGTATTCAAAGAAGTGTATTGAAATTGCAATGCAGTTTGAATGATGCGCCGAGCCTCGGTGCATGCAAGACAAATGAATGATGCAAACATGCAAGCATAAGGTATGCTAATCAAAATGTCCTAAACTAACCATCAAAAGCGGTTAAATAAAAGGGAGAAAAGACGTGGGGTTGGAAGACATGCACACACACACACACTTATTACAACATTGTGCCCTTGAAGGAGGGTCGAATAAATAAGCTAAGCTACACTAAGCTAAGCTAATTAAACTAATCTAATTAAACTAATTAGACTAATTATTACAAAACAAACTAAAGAAATAGCTAAACTAAGCTACTTAATTATTACAAGACTTAAGTAATTAGCAAATTGATTAATTAAATTACAAAGCCAATGTACACTAATAAAACATTTAGAGCACTGAACTACGCTACCTCAGCTCTACTTCTAGGAAATTGAGGATGCATGCACTTAGTTTTTTCCACGAAAAGCCCACCGATTTGCTCTTGAGAGGCTCTGTTTGCAGGGTTAAGCTTGCTCCAAGAACTTTTTGCTCCACCTTACTAATTCAATGTTGAGGACTGCACCAGTGGCCTGCCGGCCATGAATTCTTGCTGCCGGCCATCTGCCAGCCAAAAGTGTGCTATAACGGCCAAGGATGAAGCACTGCCGGCCATTAGTAAGCCACTGCCGGCCACTGGTGAGCTGAATCACCACACTGTAACAGAGCACAAACAGAGGAAAATAGAGGGTTTTCCAAGGATATGTTTGTACTGTGCCCCTCCTTATCATCTTAAAACATCAAAGGAGTGGCATTCTTGGATCCAAAACCACCAATTAATTATTTTCAATGCATGATGGCCAAAGATCCAAGTTGCCCAATTTCAATAAATGTACAAAAGCAAGACTCTAGACCACTACCTTATCATGGATGATCAAAGGCAATGGAGACAAAGGAGATTGGCTCATTTCATCAGTTTGAGTATGAAATGCTCCAATCTACCTTATGTTCAATATAACGTCCGATTAAGCACATGCAATGCAAACACAACATGCTTAACTTGCTCAAGTTTTACTTGTCATGTTTTATTTACACATTTTAATTACCGATCCATTCTTTAACCGGTTTGTCCAAGGTGAGTGTCCCCTAATGAGAGAGGGGTCAACCAAAGGATGATTTAAGACATGAGAGAGATCATGTTGTTGGTTAGTAGAAACCCTCAAAAGAGGATTAAAACCATTAAGCACAAGCTCTATCTCAAGCTTAAACACAACCTTAAGGTTAACCAACCCTCAAAGAAAATGGAAAAGTGAAGAAATGAGGGAGGTTGCAGATACTTCAATGCTGAAATGGCATGCAAAATGATACTACAACATGCAAGCAACTCATGCACAACATGTTCAAAAGCCAAAAATACTAAACTAGTGAAGAACACTACACTATAGGCATGCAATACAAAGCTCAAAAGGGACAAACAGTCCAAAACAGTCCTAAAGCAGCTTAAAATGAGTCCTATAACATGCTTGAAGTAAGCTAAAAATAGCTAGAATAAAAGGTCAACACATAGCACAAACTAGACTATTAAGTACAATTGCACTACAAGCATATAAAGCAAGCCTCAAGTGGCCAAACCAGCTCAAAACAGAGCTAAAGCTAGTCAGAAAAGTAGCAAAAACATGCTGAGATCAAGTCACAAAATGGTAGAAAAACATGCTCACGTGTTAGGCTATCTACACTTACAAACAAGAAATAAGGAGGGAAGGCTACCCCCTCCTATTTTGGACCTCAAAACATAGTTTTTACCATTGAAAATCTCCTGGAATTTAGTGGTTAAAAGAGCCAAAAAATTTGTTTTAGAAAGCTTTGAAAGATGGCACAACAACTTAGCAAGCAAGCTACAAAAGGGTAGACCACCCTAACTCCAAAACAAACCTCAAACCACCATTTTAAACCATAAAAATAGAGATTTCAAGGTTAAAACCAGCCTCAAAATAGCATGCAAAAGTGGCCAAACAAGTATTTAAAGTATGCTTAAAATACTACTTTTCTACCTCTTTGAAGTCAAGATGCTATTAAGGCAACAAAGGCAGGTGAAACCAAGCAAAAATCCTCATCTAGAGCTCAACTAGGACCTCAAGCAACATCAACACCAAGATGATGTTAAGTGGTCTTGAGCTCATGAGCAAAAGTGTAGAGAATTTAGGCTTTTAAGGCAAAGTATTTAGAGAGAGAGGATTCTAGAGAGAGAGAGAGAGAGAGAGAGAGAGAGAGAGAAAGAGAGAAATTTTTTGTCTTCAAAAATTCCAACCTTTAGCATGCAAGAGGAAGGCTTCTATATATAGAAGATATAAAAACCTCTCAAAGAGATCCAACCATCCATATGCAAGCAGATGCTCCAATCTGTTCAAACAGCTGGCACAAAATATCAAAAAATATCTACTGATAAACTGGTGGTCGGCCGGCCATCATTGATGGCCGACAGGGGCTCGTTGATGGCTGGCAGGCCAATGTTCATGGCCAGCAATGCATCAAGAATAACATGCTAGAAGGACCAAAACATGGTCCAAAAATGAGGTAGAATTGATACAAGGTTTGGAAAGCTCAAACCTGTGGCGTTCTACCGCGGAGTTTGAGCGCTCGACGAGCAATCAAACTTGTCACTGGATGTACTTGCAAGAACATCCGAGTCTTGAGGACGGTCAAAAATGAGGTGTCAACAGATTGCCAAGGCTTTTAACAAGAAAGTTAAGTCTCGAAATCTTAAGGAAAGGGATTTGGTATTGAAAGACAACCGAGCTCCCATCCATGACCCTAGGGGCAAGTTCAAACCCAATTGGACTGGTCCTTACATTATCAAGACTATCTGGTCAGGTGGAGCTGTTATTCTTATGGACCTGGATGACCTAGAATTTTCCCAACCGATCAATATAGACAAGTTAAAGAAATATTACCCCTGAGAGGCTCGCTAGGCCAAAAACCCAGAAGGGTGACCTAGGCAAAAGTTAGAGCACAAAAAAATAATAAAAAAAAAAAAAAAAAAAAACTGAGCTCGCAAGGTTGAAAACTCAGAAAGGACGGCCTCGGCAAAATTTAGAGCATAAAAGGAGAGCGTTAATACCCAAGCGAACCCAAACTGAACTACGTAAGGCCTGATTCCCATCTTCAGGATATGTAGGCAACTTCGTTTTGAAGTTCAGCCGTAAACACCTCCAAATCAACTGTGTTCATGTTTTTGATCAAGGCATCCTTGTCTGTTCGTTATTTGAAAGTTCGGTTGTGATCGTTACTCTGAGAGAAAAGCTAGCTACAGTGTTGAGCAATGCTATTCGATCAAAGGCGATTTTCCATTTCTGGATTTGGGGTTTGTACATCTCGAGGATAGACTCCATGTGTGTCAAGTTGTGATCCTTGTCAAAAATGGTTTTGAAAAGTTTTGATAAAAGTTGATTTTGTTCAAATTAATCTTTTTACAACTTCGACCTTTTTTTGCACCAGAAGGAAAATTTTCAGTGCCCACAATTTCAATTTCATTGATTTCAATACAAAGTTCTCCAACTCTCGATACAAATCAAAGTTACTTTTATTACATTCAAAAAGAAAACTTGAAAAGGTAAGATCAAAGAAATAAACTTGGGTATAGATGAGTCAGGTGTTCCTATGTCCCCTGTGTATGCTTATGGAAGCTTCTGATGCTAAAATGGGTCCGGTTTGTGCCTCATCTTTAAGCCAAGTTAGGCACTCACCAGAAAGTGCGCAGTTGAAACTGGGGGCAGGAGCCAAAAGCTCTCTCATTCTCCATGCAGTGGGATAGCTAGCCAATTGTGAACCTCGGATTGGGAATGAAACCGGGTACTCTACCCCCTCTTATAGGCAAGTCTGGTCGTGTCTGAACTGACGCCTGAACCAGAACAAAAAGTAGAATACACAACATGTCAAGCCAATTAGCTAAATACCAGGTTACCAAGTCATGCTGTAGCTCATCTTGGGCAGATCAAACCAGGGGTAACGCTAAGCAATTTCAATAGATCTGTTGCACATCCAATGACACCACCACCCCTCGTTCGGGAAATCCACTAGTCGTTGGCGAAAGAAATAGCCCATCTTTGAATATCTGAGCAAGAATCCACTACCTTCAGCCTGTCCAAGAGCCATATCTGGGGAGGGATGAAAGAAAAGAGAGATTAAAGAATAGAGAGGTGTATGTTGAGAGAAAAGAGTAAGAAAAGGGCTTTGGAAAAAAAACAGAGCATGAGTGCCGAGTGATGTGAGAAACACATATTAGAAAGGGTGGGAAACATTACTTGAAGAAGTAGTGGACTCCCCGCAAATTTGTTCATCTCCCGCCGATGGAAGGCATCCAAACCCATCAAAATCTCGACCAGTACCAAGCCTATACAGCTCTTGCCCTCTTTCAAGCCTTGTGCCACTTTAACTATCCGAATGCTAGACTCGCTGAAACTAGGGGCAAGGAGAAAGTGCGCTAACATGCACAAACAAAGGGCGTGTTGTCGAAAACCCCGCCAAAAAAGATCGCATCGGTCACCGGCGTTAGAAAATCGATGAATCAAACTAGGGATGCCCAGCTCTCCATTATGAACCAAAGATCGAGCCTTATACAAAGTGAACCAACACATCCTTCCCAAAGCTTGGATGTGACCAAAACGGGACTGAGGCAAGATTTTCTTATTGCGTCGGGACTCCATTAGCACTTGAAAATCTTTGATTGTCGAGCATATTTCTTGTCCCCTGAAGCCAAAGACGTGCGTGATTGGGTTCCAACATCTAGCTGCGGCATGAAGGAACGGAAAACAAAGCGGAGAACGACTCAGGGAGAATAGTGCATTTATGTCAAGACCCTAGAAATTCAGCTTTTCCGAGCCATCCAAAGTTGCAATCCAATTCAAGAGTTTTTCGGCAAAAAATGGCTCTATTTGTGAAGAATTTGCAGTTGGAATGAAGAAATCACAAAGCTCAGCCTTTTGTAGAAGATAAGGCAGTGAATGGAAGCCAGGTATCAACAATGTGGGGGTCCTACACATTGATGACCAGAAGAGTCTAGATGGCGGCGAGCCACCCTCATGGCGACAAATGGCGGCATTCACCCTTATGGTGGCGATCTTCTTCCCAAGCCTGATGTCCTTCTTTGTGCTGGAAATTGTTGAAAGCATGTGTTTTGTGTGTTAGAGTCCTGTTTGAGTCTTTTCGGGCTTTAGCACGATTGTTGAGATCTACTTGTTTTGCTTATCGAGTTGTACTTGTGTTGTTTTTGTCTATCGAGTTATTGTTTTGTAGTTCATCGAGTTGTATTTGTTGTTTATCGAGTTGTTTTGCTTATCGAGTTGTATAGTACTTTGTTTGCATTTCAGCTGTTGGTCGGTTCATTACCTAATTTAGACTGTTGTGACAATACAAGCATTTGGTTTTCAATGTCAAAGTCAATCTCTTCTTTTTTTCATGCAATGCGGTGCTCATGATGCAAAATATAACACTTTTTCAAAAATAAACTTGGTTTTCTTTTTGATCATGGTTGTTTTCACAAAAGGTGTAGTACAAGTTTTTAAAGAAAATAAAACTCGTCTAAGGCTATACAATGTGCTAACACTATAAACCAAAAGAAACTAAGCAAAAATACAAAAATCAGCGCTATCCATCTCAAGATCTAGAGGCCCTCTTCGTCATCTTCCTCGGCGGAGTGGACTCTGCAACACTATTTCCATCGGCGCCAATGTCTGAATCTAGATTAGAGTCTGAACCAGAGTCGTCTCCACTCCCCACCTTGGAGCCATCCTCAGCATCAGCATCCCCACTCTCAGAACTTGAGCCAGCACCATCATCTCTACTCTCTGACGACTCTGAATGCTAACTTGCCGCCTTCTCAGCCTTGCTGGTCTCAGCATCATCATTGCTCAGAATAGGCTTTGAAAGGCCACTCTTAGGTTGGGTGCCCCTAGCTCGGCCTCATGCTGTGGCTGAGCTGTCTCTCTCCCACATTGGAGGAGAGCTTCTTGGTCTGGTCTTTGCTCCTGCTGGCGCTCTCGGTATAAGTGGGACCTGAAAAGGCAGTTGTCTTATGTCAGCCATAGTATGTGTATCAGATACAAGTATGGGGAAGAATGAGTATATGCTGAAGTTAGGTACAGTGTGTGAACGCAATATGGAAGTGCAGTGTATCAGTGCAGTGTAGGGAAGTTCTCATGTTAGTTTCAGTGTGTCAATGGAAATTTGATGACTGGAATGCAAGAAAACTAAAGAAATTACCTAAATACCGTGGAAGCCAAGCCTCCCTCATCAATATCATGCCCTCGAATGAGGCTAGTAGCTCAAGCAGATCCTCGGTGTATCCTAGGGGTGCCTACAAATGCATTGGGGATGATTAATGTCTAGAACAAACAAATATCAGAAAGAGATGGGAAAACTAAAAATGTGGTAGATCTGAGAAGGTGTATCCTAGGCTCTAGTAGGCCTCCCCAAGATATCCGCCAACATATGAGTGAAGTAGGTAACTCGGCCATCTAGTCCCTGTCTCACTTTCGAAACTCTCTGCCATAGGCTCTGCTTGCTTGGGTCACTCTACGTCTTGCTCTCGCGGTTGGAGCTCTCACTCCCTCACCCCTGCGAACACTGATTAGAGGTAGCGTCAAGTGTGTTTGGATAAAGGTCGCGTAGTCACCCTCTACACGGAAATACTCTATCTCCAAGCCTACCATGAACTGGATCACCTCGTTGACAGATAGCTTGTCTGTCGCTCTCATGGATACTGGTGGTGCCATCGGTATGAACGGAGCAGGTAGGTCCATAGTTTGGCGCATGAAGCGCTCGCCTAGGAACCAGGCTTAGCAAATCAGGCCCTTAAGAAGGATTTGATAGCAGGAAATGCCCCAAGTCGCATGGTATTGGGCTTGAAGCCCTGTCGGTATCGAGGCCCAAGGCTGCTACGTGATTTGAAATGGAAAGTGAACAGGATATTAGTCGCTGTCAATTGCTAATGTATGAATCAAAACAGCTGTAAAGCAAAAAAATGACTATGTTTCGAGTTACCTCATGCACTGCTACCATGTCAAAGTACTGGCGAAAAAACGTGAGGGGCTCACGAGTCCTACGACGAAGCTGGCCGTCGTATACTCGGGAAAATGGGACCGTCAATAGAACCTCATCTATAGGCTCTGGGGCAAGACTCGGGAAGTATGCGTATATCCATAGGCTGTGGAGAAAGTGTAGTGATATGTGATTAGTATCGATGTATGAGCAGATATAGAAAATGTAAGCGAAAGCTTACAAGATAAGCAGATACATAAAGTGCAAAGCGAAAGCACATGTGTTGAACTAATGTAAAGCAAGAAATATTGAGCAGAAAATGTAAAGTTTGAAGAGTGGTGAGAAGTGTACCTCCGGGCTCACCAATAGCCTCTAACCAAGTTCCATTTCAACGGAAGAAGAGCTCATATATCCGTACAATGTGGTGAGGCGGCTCGCCAATCGTAAAACTAAACTCGAGGAAGAGTCACCAAGGCACTCAGCAAATACAGGCCCACGGTGTTCCACCTGTTTGAAAACAAGGTGGTACTAAAGATGGACATGAGGAAGCCCCTAGCATACTGTTCTATCTCCTCTATCATCTTGGGCTCAGTCCTCCTGAACTACTCATTGAACCAGGTGTATCGCACCATACCTATCTGGTATATCGGTAGATGTGCCCCAAGTAGCTCGAGCCATGCTGCCTCACACTTCCCCATATCAGGATCGAGAGAAATCAGATCACCCCCTACGCCTAAGCCGATGATCATGGCAAAGTCGTAAGGAGTCATTGTCATCTCCCTTGAGGTGGAAAGGTGGAGAGTTGGTGGTGTCCCACCATCTCTCTACTAGCGCTCCAAGAAGTGGATGGCTTGCGGTAACCCAAGTCAAGCTGGAGCAAAAGAGGCCGAAGCCTACCTCATCAACGATGTCACGAACTCCGGCTAGGAGCTCGCCATACCAATCTCGAGCAGTCGTCGCACCATAGCCCTTAAAGGTGCGAGACTCACCCTGTGGCAGCACATGAGATGTAATCAGATCAAGACAGTGTATGAGATGTAATCAGACCAAAGCAGCGTATGAGATATAGTTAGATGAAGACAATGCAAGAAATACAAACAATTAAAGGCAGAAATGCATAGAAACAGAGTTCGTATCGCAATGGCAATGGCCGATAAATGAGACTCTAGCTCCCTCAATAGGAGGTCCTCTGGCGCGTCCTCAACGAAATCAGTAAAACATCTGATGCCTTCGATAGTGGGTAATATGTGTGTCTAAGGATGATACCTCGCTGGATCAAAAGCCCGTATACTCAACAGTAAAGGCTCTGGCTCGGCCTTTGGCTCAGCCTCAATGTTTGCCTCGAAGTCTACTGGTGGAGGCTCAGGAGGAGCCCCATCATGGGGAAAATCGTCTACCATTTGAAAATAGGTGCGAAATGGGTGAAAAGTGAAAAAAGTGAAGAAAAATGGGGTGAACTTGGAAAAAGTCAAACCCTAGGAGAGAGAAAATGAAGGAAAAACTCAAATCGGGAAAAGTGCGCAGAACTCAAGAGAAACTCGAGGGTAATAAGCCTAGAATGGTGGAAATGAGGAAAGAACCATCAAAATCAAATTCCAATCGGTTCAAAGCGAAGAAAACTAGAAGGATTTAGTGAATACAGTTTGTGTGGGGCGTTGGAAAACGCGTAAAAGACACAGATCTATAGAGGGAAAGCACCTAGAGAGAGAAAGAGAGCATTTTTGGTCAAGGGGAAGTGAGGAAATGAGGTGTGGTGATCCATACTTAAAGGCCCAAGCCGAAAACCCCTTTTTACCCTTGGCCTGCCATCGATGGCCGGCAAGGCACACCAGGTGGCAGCGGCCCCTCTTGTGGCCGACAGGTGTCCAAGGGTCTCTTCTATGTCCCTGGTTCAGTTTTGTGTCCTTGGATTTCAACATTGAAGGGATTGTTCATTATTGAGTCTAGAATGCCTCTATGGAAGCTTGGAACGTGCATTCCGAAGGCGATGTTAAATCACATAAGCAAGGTGTATCCTTTTTAACATATTGTAACTTTTTCGAGAGGTGAATCGGAAGTTGTTTTTGAATTGGTTTTGACAAATATGCTTTTGTTGTTGTTGCATGGAACGTGCATTCCACTTATACTGTCGCATAGAACATGCTTATTGCACTCGCTCTTGAATCATGCATGGAATATATGCATTTGTCTTTGAATCATGCGTAGAATATACTCCTATTGCCAATCATGCATAGAATATGCTCTCAAATTGTTTGGTTTGCATAGAACATGCCATTATATCTCGGTTGATGTCGTGCATAGAATATGCACTTCTCCATTGTTGCATAGAATGTGCACTTCTCTATTGTTTCATAGAATATGCTTTCATTTTTGTTTCATGCATAGAAAATGCACTGTCGTTACATAACACGCTTTTGTACACAAGCACGATATTGTATGTACGGTTCATCTAGTGGAGCCGGCACAGACAAACGATATTGTATGCAAATTCCATTCGGAGGAATTCCTGGTAAAATCATTCATGCCCTTCGAGTTACATCCTTTTACTCCATCTCCTCGTATGTGAGACCCATTAGGACCATTCCTTTTGGTTAAAAGCATTTGGGTGTGTTCCGGTGTTTACACCACTCTTTTTGGTTAAAAGCATTCAGGTGCGTCCCGATGTTTACACCACTCCTTTTGGTTAAAAGCATTCAGGTGTGTCCCGGTGTTTACACCACTCCTTTTGGTTAAAAGCATTCAGGTGTGTCCCGGTGTTTACACCACTCCTTTTGGTTAAAAGTATTCGAGTGTGTCCCAGTGTTTACACCACTCCTTTTGGTTAAAAGCATTCGGGTGCGTCCTGGTGGTTACACCACTCCTTTTGGCTAAAAGCATTCGGGTGCATCCTAGTGTTCACACCACCCTTTTTGGTTAAAAACATTCGGGTGCGTCCCGGTGTTTACACTACTCCTTTTGGTTAAAAGCATTCAGGTGCATCCTGATGTTTACACCACCTTTTCCCCTCACATGTGAGACATGTTGGGATTGTTTGTTTTGGTTACAAACATTTGGGTGCGTCCCGGTGTTCACACCATCCTCGTTTTCTTCCGCATGCGACGCATTAGGATCTTGTTTGACATCTCGGGTGTGCCCGATGATTTTGTTACGCTTCGTCTTTCCTGTGCGTCGCGCAGTTAAGCTTGCATAATTTTCTTACATTCTTTCTACTTGAAATGTGGTTTGGCTCGTAATTTCCACGCGTGGCGTGTTTGCTTACTCCTTTTTCATGATTGAGATTGCTGTGTCCTATTTCGGTCTGTTTAAATGTGGCATTTTCATTTCATTGCATTGCATTTGCATTTAAATGTTTCATTGCACAGTCTTGTTGCATGATCATAAGTTATGTTATTGCGTCATGCATATCATTTGCATCTTGCCCAAAACTACACTGGTTTGATTCCTTGCAAGGGATCGTGGTGTAACAAAACTAAAATTGAATAAGTTTATCTATTGAATTAGAATATTTATAATTTAATGGTATATTTAGAATGATTAAATTAGATTAGATTTGAGGCATAGGTTGTATAATTGAACTTCTAGACAAGAAATTGAAACTTTAGGTAAGTGAATTCATCTTCTTCTTGTTGTCTATCTTGCATTATTGAGGTTATTCTTCAAAGATTTTCACATGCATGTCCATATTAATGTTAAGAACCATGATTTCACCTGTTTTGAAAAGAATGAGCTCATTGGAGCATGAAATGGGAAGCTTTGATTTGATCTAAACTCATGCATGTCACTTTGTAGCATGTTCATGCATATTCATGTAAATTGGGTTTGAAAATGAGTTTAATTGGAATACCCTTGGGCCTTGATTTCTTAAATTGACCTTTGAAACATGATATTCTATGAGTTTACATATGTTTTAAATGGGCCCAAGAGGATCGAGTTGGGAGCATCAAACTTGAGTTTTGAACTTGGAACACAAACATCTTTGTATCCTCATCCCATCCTAGGCATTCTTAGGCCTAGTTTAAGGCATCTTAATGAGGATTTAGACATAGAACCACAAAATTTAGGGATTTAATTATCATCCTTAAACTTAGTGTGTGTTCTATTTGTTTAGGGTTGGCTAACTCTGTGAGTAACAATTGTGTAAAGATATGTACAAAATGTTTATCTTTTGAATCTTATTGATATTGCTTCTTGAATGAATGTATGTCACTATATTGTGGCATCCTTAGCATTCCCTTGTGGAACCATTTCTTGATCGATGGCCATCATTCTTGTTGTCCTTTGGACCCTCTGTTTATAGGCTAATGGATGTACCACATATGGTGATTGGTGAAATCTTGAAATATTGTTTAATGATTTCATTCGACATTCATTCATAACCCTTTTTATTCGGGCTTTAGCTCTATATATATGTAGGTTCTCTAGGGCGTGGGTTGGTCCCCGCCATGGTATGGCTATCGAGGATTTTGTAAATGATTGTATAATGAATGCATAAAATGTTTTTGACATCTGATTTTCCTCAATGGACACTAGTTACTTCTTGTATTGGCTTCCCCTTGGTAATCTCGGATTCTTGGCGATTCTGATGCTAAACCCATAGGGCGGGTTTGGGTAGTGGTATCGAGCGATACTTAACCACGAGTTATACGTGTCCAAGTGAGCTATAGGATGTCCTAGAGATGAAATTAGGGCATTGCATGAGCATGAAAAGTGTGTGCGACAATGACATGACTGAATATATGCTAATGTGATTAATGTGCTTAAGTATGCAACCGATTATGTTTATGATTACTGTACTGCCTATGCTGAAATGAAACGAAACGAAACCTGTATGCATGCTTATAGAAGTTAAATGGAATAACATGTAATGCTAATGTTAATACTGACTGTGGAAATCTATGAGAAAAGTGAACGTGTGAAAGCAAAGGGTCATGTGACCATACCTGAACTGAAATGAAAGTATACACACGTCTGATATGGAATAAAATGTGAAATCAGTGAGAACTTCCTTTGATCAAAGAAATATGTGGGAACCTAATTTGTGGAATGTTAAACCGTAGAGTCTCATGCCTTTGTTGAACGACCTTGAAAGTCCGATTGGAATCACGTTGGCCAGCGTTGCGTCGAGTCGGAAATTCTTGGTAAATTCCTGGGGAATGAATAGGTTAACTGAGAATCTAAAATAACAACAACAAGGGCGAGGATTGTGAGCAATGAAACTTCTAATCGAGGATTAAGCTAGAATGAGTGATTGAGGCCTTAATCGAAAATAGAGGATGAAGGCAAACATCGTGCTGAACCAAGAATATGGTGATAACACTAATCTGAAACCCAAATAAGCTGAAACCACGGAATTTTCTTGAACCAAGACTTGGGTTTAGAAGCGAGAAAATATGTGAAGTTCTTTTGAAAAAAAAAAATGCTTTCCCAATACATCGAAATAGGAAAGTATCAGAGTTTAAACAACTTGAGTAAAGTGATAGGACTATGGTCGAATATGAGGTAAAATTTATAATCGATAGGCAACCCACATGATGAACCTTGTTGGAAAAGAAGCTGGAGGTGGGAGTGACCTAGATGTGTTTGACATCATCAAGAAATTAGAAAGAATGACACAAAAAAAGTGAAAATGACCGGTGCTTCAATGACCTCCGAATGGAAAATCTCGACAATAGCTTTGACCAATGAAGGTCAAAAAGTAATGTAACAACGATATACCTATCCGTATGTGGGAAATACCAATGGGCGTTGCCACCGCCTATCTGAAACTTATTCTAGGCATGGACGGAGGATATTTGCCTAAGTCTTGCCCACAAATGCGAACAGGTATGACTGGAACAAATGAAATTGCTTATACAAATGATTGTGTGGGGAATCATATATTAGTAATTTGGTATAGACATATTGCTAATTGAACTCTGGAATTATGAACCATACGAGAAGCTGTTAGAACTTGTGAGACTTCTTGAGTTAGGTCCTTAGATGTGACCTTTTGGAACATGGGAATACCTTATGATTGACTATGATTTGTATTAATGAACATCATTGAATGACCTTGAACTCGAATTATAAGAACCCATATTGCTTTGTAAAGATGAACTTTATGAATTTGTGAGCGAGTGCCTACATGGTTTGAACTCACACCTATATATATGTTCCCATGCTTGTAATATTGTTAAGACTGAGAGGAATGGACTGTGGTTAATGAATCTCTTGAAGTTTACCGTTGATGTGGACTATATGTGCAACATTGTAAAACCTTATGTTAACAATTACCTATGCTCTGAAAACTGTTTAGACTTATGTACAAACCTGCATACCTTTGCTTAAGGATGTTGCTAGACTGAGTAGACTTCGGACTTGTTATCTTAACTATTGTATCTGGAGGAAATATTTTGCATTGTACATTGAACCCGTGAACCTGTAATGGGACTGTTAGTAGATTATGAACATGCACATATATGACTGTACCTTTGCTCGGAATGACTGATTAATTTGTTTGATAAGTTAACCGTTGGGACTATGACTCCATGGTGAATAAAGACCCCAACCGATAAACTCTTGGAATCATGATTGTGGGAAATTGACATATTTGTTGGAGTTGATCTCTGAGCCTATGCTTTAGTGACTATATGGTGATTTGGAACCCTTGTATGACAACTCACCATTATGTGCCACCAAGAACTTTGTGTGATGTATTCTTGTGTACCATATGCATATATGAAGGATTTATTTGGAAATTGCTATATTGTGATGCTTACCTCTCGATATGACTAGCATTTTAAACTTATTGGGAGGAACACTATGTGACTGTCTTGCTTTGATATGAATTGTAATGGTGACTCGATGTAAGTTCGATAATGGATGAACTTCGGTGATTATGAAACTACTATGTGCTGAAATGACCGGAGTATGAACTAATGTTAAGCGATGAAATGATAAGAATGGAACTTTGATCTGAACTAATCGATGGACCGTGGGTTAATGAAACCCTTTTGTCTAAGCGATGGAACTTTTGTTTGATGCTTGAACTTTTACTTGATAAAACTTACATCTGAAATGACCTAGTCGAACTTTCATCGATTTGATCTGAGAAAACTCTTATTAAGAGCTATTACCGGATTTGTTTACAGTGTAGGAAAAACCTAGGTATGTGGCATGTGATTACTTACCCGGTATTACCGTTCTAACCATAAACTTGTCTGACTAAGGAATGATTGTTTTGGTGATTACTGTACTTCAGAACTAGTGGGATCTGTTGTCCTCAGACTGGTATTGATCATAAACTCGAAGTATATGTAATCCGTATTGACTTGTGCTATGACCGAATCGGACTAGGCGATGAGCAGTGAATGATTACTTGAACTCGCCTATGGGAGTAGTATACAATTTGCCTTATGTCCAATAGCTCAATGGATTCTTGGGATCGAACAAAAGTGAAGGAAAGACTCGAAATTGAATGGATCGAATCGAAATTACTTATGAAGCGAGACGGTGTAAAGCCATAACCCGATAAGTACTTGATATAAGTAGTGTGAATACTACTACATTGCTCGTACTCTTTGTGCCACTTTATTCATATTTCGTGTCACGAAATAAGTTTTATCTCGAAAATGCTATATTCTTGAATGATTGTTCGATCCTGTCATATATTCATGACTCTTAGTATTATGTAATATATGTTACGGAGGTTCCTTCATGGAACTTATATCTGTGAGGCCTCGTCAAGAGGGCCCGGATTCCCTTATGGGCGGTTATTCATAACCATTATGTAATAATGCACCATGTATACATAAGCATTGTGCATCTCGTATGCTCTAGACAAAATATGCAAATGAATATGTATTATTGATTGAAAGTGCATAAGATTTTAATATGAACCCCAATCCTATATGTGATTCTGATTTATTGAGCATTGTTAAGATTGGGACTGGGTCATGAATCCGTTTTTGTGTATGTTCGTGCATCAATTATAGTGAGAATGATATCTTTATGATAAGCATCATCTCTGTTGTCATATGTTAACGTTTGGAGGACCAAACTCTTTATAAATAAACGATAATTGAATTGATTGAAATCGAAACTAAAATTGAATAAGTTTATCTATTGAATTGTATATTGCATCTGTTTGATCGATTGATTATCTGTTTGAATTCATGTGTTTAAACTGCAAATTGAAGGCCTTATCGGCGGCCGAATTAGGAACCGTTTAGTGTTTTGGACTCCGAAGAATATTTATAATTTAATGGTATATTTATCTGAAAATCGATTAGGAATGATTAAATTAGATTAAACGAATTAATTGTCAAGTTTGACTTAATTACCATATTGCCACCTATAGTGGACCTTTGTTTATTATTATAATAGAGCCTTATTACACTAAATACATCAATTGATCACCATTTCTGAGAATTAGAGAGAGATTTGAGTTCATTTTGTGGATTGCTAGAAGAACTTGAAGATTTGAGGCATAGGTTGTATAATTGAACTTCTAGACAAGAAATTGAAACTTTAGGTAAGTGAATTCATCTTCTTATTGTTGTCTTTAAGCTTCATCTTGCATGGTTCATGCCTCATTGTAGGATTAAAACCATGATTTGGTGCTAAGAGGTTGAATTATGCTTGCATTGTTGCATGCATGTACTATCTTGCATTATTGAGGTTATTCTTCAAAGATTTTCACATGCATGTCCATATTAATGTTAAGAACCATGATTTCATTTGAAAAGAATGAGCTCATTGGAGCATGAAATGGGAAGCTTTGATTTGATCTAAACTCATGCATGTCACTTTGTAGCATGTTCATGCATATTCATGTAAATTGGGTTTGAAAATGAGTTTAATTGGAACACCCTTGGGCCTTGATTTCTTAAATTGACCTTTGAAACATGATATTCTATGAGTTTACATATGTTTTTCAAATGGGCCCAAGAGGATCGAATCAAACTTGAGTTTTGAACTTGGAACACAAACCTAGATTTTCATCTTTGTATCCTCATCCCATCCTAGGCATTCTTAGGCCTAGTTTAAGGCATCTTAATGAGGATTTAGACATAGAACCACAAAATTTAGGGATTTAATTATCATCCTTAAACTTAGTGTGTGTTCTATTTGTTAAGGTTGGAGTAACAATTGTGTAAAGATATGTTCAAAATGTTTATCTTTTGAATGAATGAATGTATGTCGGCATCCTTAGCATTGCTTATGGAACCATATCGATGGCCATCATTTATAGGCTAATGGATGTACATTTCATTCGACATTCATTCATAATTATTCAGGCTTTAGCTCTATATATATGTAGGTTCAAATGATTGTATAGATGAATGCATAAAATGTTTTTGACAATGGACACTAGTTAGCTAAACCCATATTATTGCTATCTCAATTGTTTGTACAAGTCTTACGACCTTTTCAAAATGGGTCGTCTCTGAGCTTTGACATTCACTCACATCATTTCACGACTTCGAGTTATGTCAAAGAGGGGCAACTGTAGACACCTCATTTTTGACGGCCCTTTAACACTTGGATGTTCTTGCAAGTATATCCGATGGCGAGTTTGATTGCTCGCCGAGCGCTTGAAGTCCGCAGTAAAACGCCACAGGTTTGAGTTTCCCAAACCCTACATCCATTTTGACTCATCTTTGGACCATGCCTAGGTCTTTTCAGCATGAAGTTTAAGATGGCCTGTCGGCCATCCTTGGAGGCTACCGGCCACCACTGCTCCTATGCCGTCCATTGATGTGCCTTACCGGCCATCAATGAAACCTTGTCGGCCAATAGTGTTTCCTGCAAATATTTTGTGATATTTTATGCCAACTATTTGCACAGATTCACGCATCTTCCAACACGTGTATGGCTGGATGTTTGTGAGGGGATTTTGTGTTTTCTATATATAGGACCCCTCTCTCTCATGTGTGGAGGTTAGAAAATTCAAAGACATAAAATTCTTTCTCTCTCACTCTCTCACTCTCTCTCTCTCTCTCTCTCTCTCATAATTTTGTGTCTAAGTGCTTGTTTTCTCTATACTTTTACATACATTATCTTAACCAAAGTTACTAGTCTTTGAGCTGAGGTAACTTGGGACCTTCTTTGGGCTCTAGAAGGTGGTTTTGGCTTGGATTGTTGGCCAATTTGTGCTTTGTTTCAAAGGTATAACACTTGCCTTGTTTATACTTATTTTGTATACTTGTTTTACCATCCTTTTCAATTGTTTTGGGGCTGGTTTTGAACTGTAAAAAGCTCTATTTTTGTGGCTTAAAAATGGTGGTTTGAGCCCCTTTTTAGTTTGGGGGTGGTTCACCCTTCTTGTTTCTTTGTGTGTAAAGCTTTTGTGCTTTTATTCATCACTTTAAAACTAACATTTTTGGTCCTTTTAACCACTGAATTTCAGACGATTTTCACTGATAAAAAAAACTCATTTTGAAGTCGAAAATGGGAGGCATTAGCCTCCCCTCCTTGTGTTTTGTTTGCACGCCTAGTTAGCTTCACATCATAACATGTTTTTCTAGCTTAACTTAGCTCAAGTCCAGCATATTTTAGCCTCTAAAATAACTTGCTTTAGCTCTATTTTAGGCTGGTTAGTTTATTTGAGTCTTGTTTTGCATAGTTGTAGTGTAACCCCATGTATTAGCTTAATGTTTTGGCTTTTCATGACTTGAGTCCAGCATGTTTTAAACCATGTTTAAGGCTATTTTGCCTCTATTTTGGGTTATTTGTTTCATTTGTCTTGTATGGCATGGTTGTAGTGTTAATTCCTTCACTAGCTTAGTGTTTTAAGGCTTTAACTATTATTGGTTTAAGTTGGTTGCATGTTTTAGTACTTTTAGTACTTATTTTCAAAACTTATAATCTCTGCAATCTCCCTCATTTCTTCACTTTTTGGTTTTGCTTTGAAAGTGGTTTCAAACCACTTGTTTGCCTAAGTGTGAAATAGAGCTGCTACGCCTAATGGTTTAATCCCTTAGGGGGTTCTTTACCAACAGTGTAATGTCTCTTTCATGCCTAAAGTAACTTGTGGTTTGAACCCTCCTTTCATTAGAGGACACTCACCAATGGACAATTGATTAATGAATGGTTTGGTAATTAAAATGAGTAAACAAAATTGACAAGTAAAAGAGGCAAGATAAGTATTCTTTGTCTTGCATTGCTTGTGTTCAAATCGGACGTTAATTTGAACACAAGGAAAATGGAAAATTTCATACTCAATAGTGTTCAAATGTGCCATTTTCCTAGGTCTTCATTGCCCTTGATCATGCATGATAGGGTAATGGACTTTTTTAGTCTTATTTTTGCATTTATTGAACTTGCACAATTGGTTTCACGAGCCATCATGCAATGAAATTGCTTGATTGGTGGTTTTGTGAACCAAATCTTATCCCTCCTTTGATTTCCCCATGAAAAGGAGAGACAAGGTGTGCAGACAATCCTTGGAGAAACCCCATTTTTGCTCTGTTTGTGCTTTGTTGCAGCATGGTGATCCAATGTATCAGTGGCCGACAGTGCCTCATCCATGGCCGACAGTGCCTTATTTTTGGCCGGCAGTACACCCTTTGGGTCGGCAGATGGCCGGCAACAACCATCCATGGCTGGTAGGCCACTGATGTCAACCTCAACAAAGATTTGGTAAGGTGGAGCAGAAAGGTTCTGAAGTATGCTCAACCCTGCTAATAGAGCCTCTCAAGAGCAAAATAGAGGTCTTTTCGGGGCAAAAACCGAGCACGTGCATCTCCCACTTCCCAAGGCGGAGCAGTGGCAGCATAGTTTAATTCCTTGCTTGATTAGTTTGCTAGTTAGTTAAGTGTTGTAATAATTAGTAAATAGTTTGCTAGTTATTCATTTGATTTGTAATAATTAGTCTAATTAGCTTAATTAGATTAGCTTAGCTTAGATTAGCTTAGCTCTTATTCATTCGGACCCTCCTTCGTGAGGGTGTAATGTTGTAATAAGTGTGTATGTGTGTGTGTATGTTTTCCAACTCCACGTCTTTCTCCATTTTATTTAATCATTTTCGATGGTTAGATTAAGGACATCATATTTCAATTAGCATATCGCATGCTTGCATCCATTCATTCGTATTGCATGCACCGAGGGTCGACGAATCATTCAAGCTGCATTGTCATTTCAATACTTCATTGAATACATGTTTAAATTGCATGTCATTCAAATTGCTTCACATGCCATATTAGTAGCCGAGCCTATTAATTGCATGTATTGCATGTATTGCATTAGGCATCTTAACATAGTTAGGATCATGCATTTTTCTAACTAGTTTCTGTTTTGGCTTGGAGTACTCGGTAAGTTTTTACGCTTTAGCATATTTGCATAAGTATGAATGTTGCCATGATTAGCATGCTTGCCATAAGGCTATGTGCTTAAATGCTAAATTGCATGAATGCCTGTGGATGAAGGCTTGTTGATTGAATTGAAACAATTCAACAAATGTGCGTTTTAAGCCCACTTTGTTGAGTGGCAAATCATGTTTTAAGCCCACAATGTTTGGTGGCAAATCCGCATCATTTAAGCCCACTTGAAGTGTCAAATTCAAACCATTTCCGCAAATAAACATGAGTTGAATTGTTCCAAATTAAGGAAACTAGTCTATATTTGCTTGTGCGCATCACATAGTAATGTTAACTAACAACCAAAACAAGAACACATAATGTTTATAAAAATCATATCATGATTAGTAGAGGCCGATCTTTGATCGGACGAGCAGGGGTGCTCAATTCACAACCTTCCCCTCTCGTATCTAAGTTCCAGAGCCAAGGCAACTTTGGTAATGACGGACCACGGCCTTCGACGCAGTCGGGGTTTCCTAAATTTTTCTAAAATAAAATATTTAGGTAGTGACTCTGTATCTGGCAAAGCCATCCACTTTTGGCATTATTTGATTTAAAATTGATTTTCCAAAAAGATTTGCCGAATTTGGACTCTTTGGTGTTTATCAGTTTCACATTGCACTTGTGAGACTAGATTCAGAACCGTGGAAGTCCGAACTGTGAGGCTTTCTTTTCAAACCTTTCCAAAAGATAGGGCACGGAAAAAAGGCGTGCCACAGAGGGTTGCCGGATGTTGGCTAAAGCTTGCTACCCACAAACAATAGGTGGTGGTGGTTAGTAACCGATGGTTGCAATCAAGAACGAATCTAAGATTATTACTATAGGGTGCAAAAACATATTTGGTGGTGCAAATCCTTATAATTTTAAATTATTTTAAATGCTTTAGAATAATATATGATATTTTTCAAGTTTTTGGGGGTGCAGTCACCCCCTTCTGCACCCACTTAGATCCATCCTTGGTTGTGGTGGCCAAAAATGATGGTAAGAGGAAAAAGTGAAAACTTGTTTTAAAAACAAGTGAAAAGACCCTTTTTGTGTTTTTTAAAATTTTAAAATCAATTTCATTTTGTTAAAAACAATAACAATATATTAAACAAGTTTTCATTTTTAATTTTAAAATAAAAAAAAATGAAAACAAAAATAGAAAGCAAGAAACAAAAATATTACGGCAAAGTACCAATAAATCCCAAATTTTAATTTGTTGAACCATTTGGTCCTACCTTTTATTTTGTAGACTGATAAGTCCTGTTTAAAAGTTAATTACGTATATACCCATTTATTTAACACGTAATTTTTTTTTTTTTTTTGTGGAGGGCAAATGTAAGTTTTTACTGATCTTTTGATGACAAAAATGCCCAAAAGCTTACTATGGGCTTTTTTTATGATTTCACTCATTTCTGAACAAAACGGTTGAGATATTATGGAAGATTCTGGGTTTGTATCCCAACGTTAGTGATTGGGATCCTCATTTTGTGTGATTGACAAATCACATTTGGCAATGTTGACCCTCCAATATTGAATGACACAATACCATAGCACACGACCCACAAAAAACCTTAGAAACCCAATAAGGTGTACACATCGTTAACATTACCAGAAGCTATTTGCCTTGAGGACTGAGGATTCTTGAACTACTTGTCAATGACACCGTAACGTCGGTAAACTAACGTCGGCAGTGATTTGGTGTCTTGAAGATGTTGATGATGTCGCTGATGTGGATGATGTTAATGATGTAGTTGATGATGTTGATGATGTTGATGATGTCGCTGATGTGGATGATGTTAATGATGTAGTTGATGTTGCGGATGTTGTTGATGTTGATGATGTGCCTGATGTTGATGAGGTAGTTGATGTTGATGATGTTGCTAATGTTAATGATGCTAATGTTGATGATGTTGATGATGTCGTTGATGTTGATGATGTGGATGATGTTGCTAATGTTGATGATATAGTTGATGTGGATAATGTTGATGATGTAGTTAATGTTGCTAATGTTGATGATGTGGATGATGTTGCTAATGTTGATGATGTAGTTGATGTGGATGATGTTGCTAATGTTGATGATGTAGTTGATGTTGATGATGTAGTTGATGTTCTTGATGTTGATGATGTACTTGATGATGTTGGGCTGAGACTTCAATTCCTTTGCGGTTGAAAATCCAAGAAGACTTATTGGATGAAATAGCAGGAAAAATGGCGTGAATTAGTCTAGGGTTTTGGAGAGTGATTGGGTTTTGGGACAATCCATTGCATTTGATTGGGGATTTGAGGGTTATGGTGTAGTGATGCATTCAAAGAACAGTGTTGAGAGAGAGAGAGAGAGAGAGAGAGAGAGAGTATATGCACACCATGACAAAATCAAAATGAAATCACAATATGGGCAAAAATGTAAACTCAATATACAATATATCAAAAACATATATTATACCAAAAATAAAAAGGACTAAATGGTTTAAGAAAAAACACTCAAGACTAACTAGAGCAACATTTACCAAAATGGGATTTATGAGTTTTTTCAGTAAGTATAAAATTAAAAGTAAAAAACAATGTTTCCATTTCAAAATATATTATAAATAAATTATAGAATTTGTTTGTGAATTGATTATTTTAATTATTTTTTGATTTTTTATAAAAAAAATAATTTGCTCTAATAGAAAGTTATGGCAGCTGCCATAACTGCCAATTCATAATAAAAAACTTTTCTCCCTCCCTCCATCCCAGCAAAACATCCCTCCCTCCTCCAGGTCCGTCATTTTTGTAAAACGAAAGCTAGAAACTAGTGTGTGTGGGACGTCCAACCGGACAATGACCCAACAACTAGCCAAACGTCACACGCATACCAATTTTTGTGCCAAAACAACAAAAATGACAACCCTCTATTGGAGCACTATTGCTATAATTTGAGCCAAATGCAACTATTCATTACCATAATTTGGCAATAGCATTGCTATTATAGGATTTGCCATTGGAGATATTCTAAGGTCTCAATATTAAATAACGTCCCACTAGCAATTGACCCATGCAATGCACAGGGTTAATTTTTTAAAAATATATATTTTATAAAATTAAGTTAAATTATTTATATATGTCTTTATATAAATTATTTTTAGAAATATTTTGCAATCTATGCATTGCAAAAGAATAATATTAATTTTATCATAATATAAAATATAACATTAATAAATATATAAAATAATTTTAGTTGAATTATTTATGTATATATCTATGTGCATATATGT
The DNA here is from genome assembly GCA_025200525.1 of Camellia lanceoleosa. Lineage (NCBI taxonomy): Eukaryota > Viridiplantae > Streptophyta > Magnoliopsida > Ericales > Theaceae > Camellia > Camellia lanceoleosa. The sequence continues at coordinate 94,632 of JANUSC010000482.1, forward strand.
ATAAATTTATTTAAAATATATATATATATATTCTTAAATATGCAATATAATTTCACTCGGTTGAACTATAAAAGTGTATTTTAAATATATATATACATATGACAATAAAATAAATATTAGTTTTAATATTAAAAATAGTAATTAAATTAGATTTTTTAAAAAAATTAAAGTCATTTAAAATTAAAGAATAATTTTAATTATTTATTTTGATAATTTTAATCATATCGTTATATAAAAGTGTTACTTATATATATATATATATAATTTTAGTTTAATTATTTATATGTATTTTAATAATCGTAACTCTATAGTGTTATATAATTGAAATAAATATATATAATGATTTTATATGATATTAAATTATAACATAATAAAATAAACACTCATTTTGACATTAATAATAATAGTTAAATTGAAAGAAAATTAATAACATAAAATTAAAAGTGATTCTAATTTTTTTAATTTTTTTATTCATTTGAAAATAAAAATATGTAGAAATGGAAATTATATCGAATTTATTTTAAAAAATTGAATGCAAGTATGTTGTGGTTGGATTAAAAAAAAATAACTAGATTAATTAATTCTGTTGGGCATTGATTTTTGAGAAAATTAGGCCTCATTTAGGAATAGGATATTTTAGTAAATTTTTGATTTTTTTGCTAAAATGTGAGTTAAAAAAAACTAGTATGTTTGGAATGACTTTTTAGTTTTTTACGAAAAGATGTGCAAAAAGTAGAGAGAAAATGAAATATTTGACTTTTTGGTATAGGTTATAGGCTTTTTGGTTTTTTTTGATAACTTTTTGGGTTTTTGGGTGATATACCGCTTGCCAAACGAGGCCCTAGTCTAAGGTCACTCTCTCATTTTAGTAATAGAAGAGGTTCACAATATTATTTTGTGATATCTAAGATCTCTCATCCATCCCCATATATCTCACCCACACAAAATGAGTCCCCTACAAACTCCAAGTACCATCATATCCTCCTCTCCTTCAACAATACTCACTCACACTCACTCACCATCTTGAAGATTCAATCCAATTCCTAGAAAATTACAAATCCAAACTCCATTGTCTTCTGATTTCAATTTGATTTGACTTTCTTTGATTTTAATGGCAATGGAAGACAGAGAAATTCATTCTTCCTAATTCCTTCGTGTTTTGTTTTCCTTAAAAAAACTACAAAATTAAAATAATTGGATTACCTTTTGGTGTTCGTGATTTCGATGCTTCAAATCAAATCATGCATGTTTATTTCAAATTGATTTGATCATAATCCTCTGTATCTTTGATTGGTGATATGTAGATATGCATTGGATGTGAACGTGGAAAAGAGGTGAATATGTGCTCACGCACAAGAGACTACTTCATCTAGCGGAAGACCTTGCTACTCGACCTGTATTTGAAGTTCGTCTTGTGTAGGTAATCAGAATTTGGATTTGTTTCATTGTCAATCTAGACCCCTTTTGCCGTAAATTCATTAAATGATGATCCTTGTATTTGCCTTCATCGACAAAAACAAATCGTGTCATGTTGTGTGGTGGAGTAGAGGTGAACAAAGTCAAAGAAATTTTAATTTTCTCTGAATTTTTCTAATTTGAACTCAAAAAAATTTCAATTTTCTTTGGATACAAAACTTTCTCTAGATTTATGTTGAAGGACCTTGAACATTATAAAAATATTAGATATCTTTTATGTCATAAAATCTTAATACCGTGGGACCTTAAAAAAAAAAACTCCTTGATTTTTCTTTAATATCTTTTTTATACTGTTTCTACATATTGTATATGAATTTTATACAGTTATATAAAATTTAAATTAAATATAAATCTTTCCTAATAAACAATTTCATGCTAAATAGAAAACTCAGTATAAATTAATAATAAAATATGAATAAGGTAGATGAAAAAATAGGAAATATATTTAATTTTAATATAAAATTTAAATACTTGAATAAAAGCAAGAAAAATAAAAGAAAATTAATTCATAAAGTATTTTTTTTATACATATATGTTTATTAACTTTTATTTATGGATAGTTTAAATTAATTAATATGAGGGTATGTTTACATGATATTTTCAAAATAAAAAATAAAAAGAAATATGCGCCCCACGAGAGAAAAAAATTTAAGGGAAAACACGATTTATGTATATATATATACATATATATGATATGATTAGGTCGACTGGACGACGGACGTTTACTATTTGCTTTCTAGGTTGTTTGACTTCAATGTCACTCGTGATCACCTTTTTTTTTTTTTTTTTTTTGAAAAATGCTATAATTTTCATCTTTAAGTATCTCAAATTTATTTTGAATGAGTAGTGTAGTTGAAATTGAATTTATATAATGTGGAGTTTATATATAGTATAAATTTAAATTATAAAATAATATTTTAAAATAATTTTTGAATAATTAAATTTAAACTTGTAGTATTACTGTTTTGTTTTGAATGAGTAGTATTCCTGTTTTGTTTTTTTTTTTTGTTTTTTGTCTTTTTTTTCCTGACCGTGATGCCTATTGAGCAATGCCTGAGTTTGTTCTTCCTAACTTTTCCATTCAACAAATCAAATCATTGTCGTCTCATATACTAACGAATATTTATTTGCTAAAAAAAAATTGATTAGTGCCATGTTAGTTATAACCTTAAATTATAATTTATTTGAAAATTTTCAGCTATTAAATTTAAAAATGAGCTTTTTATAAATTATAATTTCTATATATATATATATATATTGCCAATTTGAGATCCTTAATTACCTCTCAATAAAAGAGTCTCATCTCTTATTAACTTTGCAAGACGTTTTGAATAGTTGTACATTCAAAAAATAAAAAAATAATCATGTCTTTTTTTTCTTTTTCTTTTTTTCTTTTGAACGGTAATCAAAGAAATTTTATTAAAAATAGAAATATAGAATATAGCTTGGAGAAAGTTGCGTCATTGTCAAAGCTATGCATCCCAACTATGTTGGCACCCAAAGCAAGACCAATCATTTGCCTCCCCAAAGCCTCCATCAAGAGTTAGAGAGAATCCAACTCAATATACCCTATTACTACCCCCAAAACAAACAAGGATTATACTCTTCCACCACCTAAACAATATCTAATCTGCATAATATTGTAAAAAAAATCATTGATAGTCTAAAAATAGTCCTTAGTTGCAGCTTTCAGTCATATAGCTAATCTGATGATAATTGCCTCCTACAGCTCCCTCATATCTAGTTGAACATTATTAAACAGACAATCATTTCTATGATTCCAAATGGACGAAAGGTCAACCAAAGGAATTGCATTACAGATCTTCCTCTCGGCATTGTTAAAATTGTTTCCAGCCCACCATTGCAGTAAACACTCCACTGAACCCGGCACAACCCATAATACAGCCCATCATTGCAATACACCATTAAACCTTCCAAACTAGTGGGCAAGAAATGAGAACATGCTCAACAGACTCATTCTTTGATTTACAAACGACGCACAAAGTAGATGCATTCTCATCAAGAAATCTATCAATTTTGACTTAAACCTTTCAATCTACTCAGGGCTAATAAGAAATCTATCAATTTTGACTTAAACCTTTCAATCTACTCAGGGCTAATAAGAAATCTATCAATTTTACTACATTTATTTCCATACAAGGCATTACACCAGGTATACTTCCTACCCAACATTTGTAATTCAGTCACCTCACATCTATCTATGAAGTTATTGAATTCTTTCATACCCCTTTCCCTTCTTGAGCACCCAGCACTTTCCCTAACATTTCTGATCTCATTGAAATCTCCATCTAAACAACAAGGCTTAGGAAAGTTTGCTTTCAACTTCAAAAGATTCTCCCATAATTTACCTCTCCTTCTAGTATCATTGGGAGCATATACATTAAGAATAACACAATCAAAAGATTTAAGAGCAGTACCTGATAGCAGAATGAATCCTCTATTACTGCAGCATTCTGAGATCTGGAACACATTAGGATCCCATATGCAAAGCAACCCCCCTGCCCTTTCCTCAGCATCCACAACCATGAATTCCATGTTGTCTTTGTGCCAAAGACTTCGCACCTCCAAACTTGAGATACTTGCTTTTTTTTTTTTTTGTTTCTTGAAATAATGCTAGATCAATTTTTCTATCCAACAAAACCTTTCTTATCTTTCTCTTTTTCTCAGGCTTACCAATTCCTCTGATATTCCAACTTAATAACTTCATAACAACATCTTTTTAACTCTTTGATCCACCCTAGAGTAAGTATAGATTATACTTCTCTACCTATCCCTCCTCCAATCCTCTCTTTATCCAACTCCTCCACTTGGATCAGTTTCTGAAGCACTTCCTCATCTTGGCTCTTGTAATCAATCCCCAAGCTCTTACCCAATTGAAGTGTTATCTGTGCCTCTTGAAGTTTTCCTTTTCCACAATTAGAATGTACTTTATCAGAAGATGCTTTCGGTGCAGCTACTACTGAATCTGAGCACAACCCTTTTGTAGTTACTTTTGCTTGCTCCAGCTCCTACTTGCCCTAATCTTCTAGTAAACCCAGAAAATCAACCTAATATCATGTGATTTTTAGCTACCTCTTTTCTTCTCCCTTTCTTTTTTCCTTTCTTGGTCTGAATGTTAACAGATTCACCGATAGATAAACTAATAGTGTCATTGTCTTTTGACTCAAAGCCCACCACAATAGGCTCATGGTCGCCCACACATTGACTGTGATTTCCCTACCCATTCCTCTGAGTGGTGATGTGATCTTGGCCCTAGATGACTTCCAAATTTATGGCAGGCCTACTCTTCGAGGCGTCCACTTAAACTTTTCATAACACCTGGTGTGATAATCTGCCCATCTACTTTTTGAGCCTCTTTATCACATACCTGCTACATGCTACCTTATTCTTTCATCATTGTCTCTAGCACGCATGTTTCTTTTCTATTTGATTTTCCAGTGTTGTCTTGATCTCTTCGACTTGAGACCTCCTCCCAACTTCTGTTGTCTCCACCCACCTCCCCCCAGCCTCCTAGCTGCCACTTCTCCTACTACCAACTCATTTTTATCTTCCACATCATCAACCACCACATCTGCTCAGGGCCGGCCTTGAGATTTAGGGGGCCCAAGGCGACCTTCAGAAATGGGGCCTTTCTTACATTGAAAAAAAAAAAAAAAGTTGATGGATAAATGGATAAAATGGGTGTGTGTATATTATATGATTTCTTAATATAATTCCTACGAAATTAGAACAAATCCAATCCGTTTAAATCATGGAACTAATTTGAATCAATCCGTTTAAACACGGATTTGACCGGTTTAGGACTATGGATTCACATAATTAAATAATAAAAAAATATAAAACATTTAAAGCAAACAACATCCTATGTGAACTGATCAACAAAAATAGCAACATATAAACTGGTTTTAGAAGGGGGCAAACCTTTGAACCAGAAGGAGTTTCAGGCTGAGGATCATGCTCTGGCTCGGTGAGGCGAGAGAGGTCGATGACATCATTTGTCTCTCAATACTTGACATCTATCAAACAAGAAAAGAAATACATCAAAAAATAGGATTAATATTATTAGAGAGCGTAAATCATACAAGAAATCAAAGAAAAAAATATACTTTGTTTCTCTCCATGTCACAGAAATCATACCAAAAATCAAAAGAAAAAAAAAATCCACACTACAAAAACCAAAGAAAAAAATAAAAACAGAAATCATATAATATACACACACTCATTAAGTTCTTCAATTACCAAATCTTCATCAACCAAACATGAACTTTCTATTTTCTAATTTTTGCTTCTTTTTCCTTTTTTCACATCCAGAAATATACTTCCTAGGAGGCATGATGACTACTCTATATAATCACAAATCCACACAAATTCCCAATCATGATCTCTGCAAATAATATATTTTCGAATTAGAATACAACAAAAATTATAGAACCTGCAATGCACACCTATCCTATAAAATTATTACCAACATACAAATAGGTATATAAATAAAAAATGTGGTTCAATTACCAATTGGAATCCTAATTACGTCTGTAACCATGAAATACAATACTGAAGCGTGAATTGAGAGAACCGAACAAAACCAAACTAATTAGATGAATGCCAATTAATCAACTTCAAATGATAGAAAACAAACCCTAAAATCGAGGAAGCAAACAAGATGAAAATGTACCCAAACCCTAAAATCCGAGGAAACAACAAGATGAAAAAAGCAATCGATTAGCTCACTATTCCAATGACATGAAATTTTTGGATTGTATGAGATGGAAATAAAAATGGTTATGGAAAAAGTTAGAAAAAAACAAACCCGATGGAGGTTCTTTGAGATGGATAAACCCATCGGTTTTGTCAAGTTCGATTCACCGCCCATAGTAGTTCCATTTCAAGAGCCTCCCACTCCTCGTTTGTCTTGATTACGTACACGAATTAAAAGGAAAATTAGGGAAAATTAGGGCAACAAATTAGGCCCATGTTTATTAATAGCCAACGATATTTAAAATTGGGCTTATAACATTTAATTGGGCTTATAACATTTGGATCTATATTTAATTGGGCTTATAACATTTTTGGACCTATATTTAATTGGGCTTATAACATTTATTGGGCCCAAGTTTTTTTTGGACCTATATTTAATTGAGCTTATAACATTTGGATTTTTTTTATATCTAAAACAAAAAATCAAATTTTGGGGCCTATTTTCAGCCCAAATGAGGGGGCCCAAGGCGCAGGCCTCTTGGGCCTTCCCTCAGGGCCGGCCCTGCATCTGCTATGTCATCATCTTCTACCTCTGGTGTAGGATTATCAATGGGGTGAGAAACACCATTAACATTGGGGCTAACCTACTCCTCATCACTGTGTTTGTGATCTGATTCTGATCGGCTTTAACCTCCTTCACAATCTGCTCTGCACAGACTCTCATAGGATACGATCTACCTTTCCATTCCAGGATATGAATTGTGTAAATTAGATCCACTACTTTTGTGGAAATGTTCAAGTTTTCACATCGATACGATGTTGGATCACAGATATCACCATTGAAACAAATCACCTCCTTATAATCTTCCAATCTTTACGAAAGCATCGGTTTTCCATAAGTTTAGTGGTATTCCATAACAACTCAACCACCACAGGCCTTTCTTGCTCCAAATAGAGGCACATTGACCATTCCTTTATTGCTCACTCCTTCCTGAAACCAATCATTAATCTTACTTCTATTGATCTTCATATCCTTCTTTGACTTGAAAGTTATCACAACATCTCTTCCTCCACCATCTCTTGCTATCACATGTTTTATTCCTCTTACTCTAGGTTCTTCTTTGAGTTCGAACGTAGTATTTTGGTTTAAGTCTTATAATAATACTCTCATACAACGGTCATTACCTACCTCCTCCACTTTAATAGTAGTATTTGACTTCTTGACTAATTCCATACCCTTCAGAAGCTCTGCAAACGCTCTTCTATCAATTCTCTGGTCCCAAAGATTTTTGCTTAGCTCCTTCTATTTGGTTTTTATCCATAACTTTCTCCCTTTGTGCAGACTTAACCCAATTGTTGTCCTCGTCCTTCCCATAGTCTGCACTTTTCACTTCCAAAGCTCTATCATCTACCCATAAACCATTTGCTTTTTGAACAGCCACGTTTGTTGCAACCTGGCAATCAAAACACACAAAGCCAAATCTTGTGTTTGTTGATTTCCTCCTCTTTTGTGGAATGAACACGTCCTTGACCACTCCAAACTTTGTGAATAACTCATACAAACTTTTAGCCTCCATTGCTTCAGGTATATTGTCCACAAATAAAGTGTACATACCTAATCTCCTTCCTTCATTCCAAACTCCTCGAATCCTTGATCTTCCTCTCTACTTTAGTACTAGAATCCATCCTCTCTTTAGGATACTCAAATACCTTACGCTAGGTTATAACTAGTACATAAATAAATAAATAAAAATAAAAAATAATTATGTGACAGCTTGTTTAATCAACAGTTCAACTTTCTTTTCATAAATTATCACCAAACAAAATCTTGAAGGATTATTTGATTAAAGGGATTATAGCGTAAAACTTGAATTTATAATTTCACATTAAAATTTTATTGAACAAAATTAACTGATGTTTTAATTTTACGACCAATGATATAAAATGAATATATTGCTGAAGTTATATATTTTCATATATATTATAAAATAAACGTGAATCATCTCATTATTAATTCTGTTAATCAAATAAGATCTAAGTTTAGACATTCTCCGCACAAGGTAAATATCTTCAAACATGAAGAGGAGAAATTACAAACACTTTTGCTGAAGTTTCTGATAAATACATTTGAATTCTAGAAAAAATAAATTCCAAGGTTCAAATTACTTCTGATCGGGTATGTTTTCAAACATGCAATGTACTGAAGGTTTATGGCCATATTAAAATCCATCAACAAATTTCAGTCATATGCCACACATATTCAAACAATTAGCAAACTCTTTTCTAAGGTTTCTTTCTATCTTTTTTTTTTTTTTTTTTAAATCGGAGAAATAAAATATTTATTGATGAAAAAAAGCAGTACAAGTAATACAACAAAACGACATCAATAAAGATTCAAAGATAAAAGAAAAAATGCTTAAAAAAGCAAAAGCAACAAACCAAATATAAGCAAATTTTGAACCAAGCCATGCAAGCCAAATTGGCAAACTGAAGGCATACCACATTCGCATCCCTTACTTTGCAAGAACCAAAGAAAATATAACACTGTTTTCTGAAATCTCTAAGCCACAAAAATCCAAAGACAGCAACCACTACAACAAAACTAACTATTCACGGCATCATGTTTACGACATGCATTAAATGCATGTCGTAGTTAGTACATTCTACGGCATTTTTTTTTTTGCAAGCCGTTAATATTTTGTCAATAACAGCATACAGACCATGTAAGTCGTTGATTCATATATTTATAGCATGCAAAAGTATGCCGTAAAAAATGTATGTTTTTACGACTTACAAAAATATGTCGTAAAATATTTGTACTTAAGACGACATACATTTCATGTTATAAAATATTATAACTTTATATGGCATGCATTAACATGTCGTGAAAACTTTTGCACACAAAAAAAAAAAATTCAATCTAGAATTTTTTCATGGCATGCAAAAGTATGCCGTAAAAAATATATATTTTCACGACATACAAAAATATGTCATAAAATATTTATACTTAAGACGACATACATTTCATGTCGTAAAATATTATAACTTTACACGACATACATTAGCATGTCGTGAAAACTTTTATTAAAAAAAAATTCAATCCGAATACTACAATAATACATATACGTCACACCTAAAAATTTAAAACCATCCTACTTTTAATTCAACGTGTGATGAAAAAAAAAAAAATTTGTGTGAAGTAACTTTTTTTATTTTTTTATTTTTTTATTTTTTTATTTCAGCAGCCCACACCCCCTACAAAGAAACACAAATCATTTTTTATTTTATTTTTGAGATTCCAAACATATCTCTCAATCATCTCTACCTCTCTCTGTCTCTTCAAGCGCTAACCCTAGTCTTCTGCATATCCTTGATCGCCCGGCACCCGTTCGACCAGCTGAGAGTGACCAGCGGCAGCGATCGGCGAGCGGCGATAATGGCAGCAATCGGCGAGCAACAGCGGCGACTGAGGTATTTTCTTCTCTTCTATTTTCTTCTTCTCTTATCTTCTTCTATTCTTCTACTATTTTGCTAATTCGATTTTTGTTAAAATCAACCCTTGATTTTCGATTTTTGTTGAAACTAGCCCTTGATTTTTGTTGAAATCAACCCTTGATTTTTGCTCTATATATCTCTCTCTCTCTGCCCCCTCTCCCCCAATTTCAAACCCTAACTATAATTTTCGATCTCTCAGATCTCAGCCCCTTCTCTGTTCTATATCACAAAAGTCATTTTGATTTCATTTCGCTTATTTTGAAATGTTTCATATGTTAAAAATGCTAAATGTTCGGTGCGTTCATTTACATGTTTGTTTATCTGCATTTTGTTGATCTGTACCTCTCTTTTTCTCTCGTTCACTCATCATATTATTTTCCTTGTGGCCTTCACTCTGTGTATTTAATTCAATTCAAAATATGAAACTAGGTGCCATAGTGATTCTCTTATGTTTTGAATGACTTACGATTGAAATTTGCACTAATTAAACCAGTGTAAGTTCCATCTTTCCTTTGCCTACTTTGTGTCTCATAAAAGATTATGAAAAGGGGACATGACTAGGCATGATTTGTACTCTCATAGTCAAGAAAGTCTTTCATTTGCTTCTTTAATTTTTTGACCTTTTTCAACGTTTTTACTTTATTTGACCGGAAAGAGGAGAAGAGGTTTTATTTGACATTATTCTTTTAAATTTTTAGTTTCTTATTGTTGTTCTTCGATGTCTTTTGAGTCTAGTATGAGATACATATATATAGGGATTGTAGGCTTATTTTTGGATTGGCAAAAGAAAATTTTATTGATGTGATCAAATGAGTACATTTTAAGCAACTCACTAATACATCAAGAACACCCAAAATAAACATCCTTAACGCCGAAAAGCGTTCCCAACTCTGATGACACAAACTCCCAACAAAACAAGAAAAGCAATACCAAGGTTAATAAACTGAACGAAATAAGGTTGGCTAGATATCAACTAAGCAAAGCACCATAGCTCAAACAGAGAATTACAATACAACCTACATTTCGAACACCGGCAAAAATGATAAATCTTCAATCCCAAAGTTAGCAAGCTTAATCATAAATGATTTTCCAAGAAGCCAAAAGTCGGTAATGAGTCCTCAAACCACATACCAATCATCACCGAAAACCGCAGTGAGGCACCGCCACTATGGCCCTTCTTCACCGATCCTTTTCCTCTTAAAGAGACATGGTTTGCAGCAAATCCTGCACATCTTCTAAATATAAACAAGTTGAATGAACAATGCACATTATATAATTACCTCGCAAGCATTTGCTCCTCTCACACACAATCCTTTGAATTTTCAATAATCAAACGCCTTGTAAGTTCCTCTAAACACCCAATCTCGATAGCTAAATTCTATAAGTTTCGGGGAGATGGAAGTGGTTGGTGGTCAGTGGTGTGGAAGAGGATGGTGGTGGGACTTGGTGAAGAGAGGAGAGAGATGAGGTTGTGTGTGATGGTAGGTGGTGGTGGCGATGGTTGGTTGGTAGCCGTGGTCGAGGAAGAGGATGGTGGTGGGTTAAGGTGAGAAGGGAGGGAGAGAAGTGGTGGTGAGTGGATGGTGGTTGATGGTGGTGGTCGGGTGAGCCGTGGTCGGTGGCAAGTGGTCGTGGTCAGAAATTATAATTGATGCAAGGTTTAATTATTTCATGCTTCACATGTTTCGAGATGGATGCTATGTTTGCTTCTTTCACACATACTCTGAATTTTCAATGATCAAATGCCTCAAGTTCCTCTCAGATCTTCTCATCCCTGTCCTCTCATTGAAAACTACACCGAATTTTTCCAATATGTCAACAACCCGCTTTATAAGTATTGTAAACTTGTCTTAAGCAGTTATCAAAGCAAGGGAAATATTGGTTCTTAACTTTACATTCTGGTCTTCGATTCTCGCTTCTATGATGCATATTTTTGTTTACGTAAGTTGATCGTCACGTTATGATGTATGTACCTTCTGAGTGGCATGCACTTTGGGGGTATTGTATTTGTGTGAGTGGTAGTTTTGAAATTGTTCAGCTATGCCTCAAGTTGTTTTCTTTGGTCATATTGCCTAGAGGTTGTGTCTTGTGTGATTCCGGAAGACTAATTTATGGCGTGCTTACATGTATATAAATATTTTGTCATATCCTCGATGTTAAGCTTTGTAAATTGATTGTTAACTTGGTAAGGTAAAGCACGTGCACTGCTATACAATTACAAGTCATGAGCTAGAATCAGTTACAACAAGTTTTAAATTTAAGTCAATGATGTGGGGTAGAATCTCTCTCTCTTGGTCTCTCTCTCTCTCTCTCTCTCTCTCTCTCTCTCAGAATCCCCTCTTCTCAAAACAATCTTGAAGGCCTTTTGATTTGTTGTAGAACTAAATGTATGTCATAGTATCTTTTGATTTCAAGATGTATCTATAGCTCAAATACTGAGATCCTACTTTTCATCTCAAATGACCATTTTTTCCTTTATATGTTTTCCTTTAAATGTTCTTTCTAACCTGTTTCATAATGTTGCAAATGGGAAAAAGGAAATTAGAAATTTATAAGAAGGCTTGAGGTTTGTTTTCAGAGGACTGTGTAAGAGAGGACCAAATCAGTAATGAGTTTTTTATTTTACTAAGGTTGCATTCTTTGGCTTTGTTAAATTGACCAGGGATGGAAGGTTGGATTGGTTTCCAATTGGTTTGGGTTCATTTTGCTTTATCATTGTAGATGGCTTCTTGTCCTCTTTTTATATTCATTTAAATTCTAAATAATCAAATTACCTTCGATTGTAGATCAAAAAGAAAAAGAAAAAGTAAAGCCTAGTTGGTAGGAAAGACCCTTCGGTGAAATGGAGATAAGAGTCAATTTTTTATTGTGAGGAGAAACATTTCTGCAGACCGATGATTTTACTATGACCGTTTTTCAAGATTGCTTTGTTGTTGTTAAGCTTGATTAGATCAAGGCCTTTGTTGAAATTTTTGTATTTGTCTAAGAGTTAGATTCATCTAATTCTCATGTGAAGGGTAGTATGACAAGGCTAGATGTCATATTTCTTAAATAGTTATTTTATTTTTATAGGTAATGTGAAGGGCAGTATGACAAGACTAGATTTCGTATTTCTTAAATACTTATTTTATTTTTATAGGTAAATAGAAGTCTTATGCATAATTTGATTACTTATACATACTTATTAGGTGCATTTCAAACTAGGCATGTTGAATACATATCTTGTATCCTTATACAAGTGTAAAGTGTTTTATACGAGTATTTTAGAAATTTAGAAGAGTCCATGTAGCATAGGTTGTGAGTAGTTATGGGTGATACCATTTCTCTTTCTCAGGGTCTATATTGCTTCAAATTTAGATTGGTATTTGTCTGTTTTCTTATTTTTGTTCGTCTTTGTTTATTCCCTTTGTGCATTCAGAGAGAACCATATATGATTTATCAACCAATGTCTTTGTTTATTAATATCATTTGTAATATGATTTTTTGTTTTTGTAGTTTGTTACAATACTAGTCTAGGGATACAATCTTACTTGCTATTTTATTGTTATTATTTTGAATCTCAAGAAGTCATTCCCAGAGGATTGAGATGATGTCCTAAAAGGCTGTGAAAATGCATTCTAATTCATATTTAGGGATTGACATGTCTATAGATGGACATTCACACCATAAATTGGTCTTCCTATCAGCGATCTGGATCGCATTTGTGACATCGACTTTGAATTGATACATGCCGCCGGTTTATCGCCATCGATTTGTTTGTTCATGTAAATTTTTTCTTTTCAAAATTTAAAGCTTCCTAGATTTGAGTAAGCGGTAGATTTTAGTCTTTACTCTTGTACGCTTGCTTTCTTAAAGTTAATTTCCCAATTAGATAACTTTTTAAGTGTTACTATCTAGTCAAATGCAGTTAATTATGGTGTTTTTGTTTTGTTAGAGCTTGTAGCGTTGGCCTTCTCAAATTTGACATGGAAGTTCTTTGAAACATTTTTCTTCTTCCAATGCAAGTTGGTTCTAGAAAACTTGTTAATTTGCTTGAATTCTAGTTTAAATAGACCTTTGTGACAATTACTTGTTCATTGGTTTAACAAGGTGATTCAACTTGCTTTGTACACTTTCAGACAATGGAGTAAGATTTTTGAAACAAAAAAATAAAGAAATTAAAGAGAAAAAAAGGTATGATCAGGATTTAAACACAAAATTTGGGATAATTTTTGTTTCTACAATTAATAAGAGTTTCATGAAGTGGTTATTTTTTAGATCAACAAAAAGGAAACTTTATTAATGGAAAAACGTACAAAGTATGATAACGTATATCAACGAAGAGAAGGGTGCAAAAGCATCACTTCACGAAGTGGTTATTAACTGTGAGTTCAATAAAGTGTTAATGTTTTCTTCATAAAAACTTATGGTTGAGCCAGGAAAAGGGGAAAGGGAACTCCACAAAGTGGTTGAGGTTGGCTTGCCACCGTCAATTCATGTCACTACTCATGAGAGAGAATGAGAATTACCAATTTGTTCGAGAATTACCAATTTGTCGGGCGATCTCATAATCACCGACAATTATCACTACTACTTAATGACCGCAAGAACCCTCCTACCCAGCTTTGTTATAGGCAACCATGCTTTTGCAGTGTGTAGAGCATCATGCTTTTGAGATGTTCTTAGTGCACAATGATGCTGCTCATAGCTTTAGTTTTAAACCTATTAAATTTTGTTTGTGTTTCTTTGGGTGCAATTTTGTAGCTTGTATTTTTTATTTGAAGATGGCAATTAGACACTTTTTGAATGTTATGAAATGCATTATTATTTTCGTTCAAAAAAAAGAAATGCATTATTATTTCGATGTCAATGTATTGTGCTATCTATTTTCTCGATTTGTATGTTTGAGGTTGTTATCGACTTGATATGATAGAAGTTGAGGATAAAAGTTAGTATGCTTTGTTTGGTGTATGGATATTAGATTTTTTTGCTTACTTCATAGTTGTTGCTTCTGCTTGGTTTGTAACAGGTTGCATTTTATAAGCTATTGTCTACATACGGTTAGGCAAGGTCATGTTCCTATATATATATATTATATTAAAAATAACTTTCTACGGCATGCAAAATTATGCCGTGAAAAGTGTAATGATTTATAGCATGTGAGAAAATGTCGAGAAGATTATATACGACCATACAAGGCATGTCATAAATATATTAAAAATGACCTTCTACGGCATACAAAATTATGTCGTGAAAAGTGTGATGATTTATGACATGCAAGAAAATGTCGTAAAATACTATATACGGCATACAAAGTATGTCATAAATATATTAAAAATAATCTTCTACGGCATGCAAAATTATGTCATGGAAAGTATGATGATTTATGACATGATAAAAATGTCGTAAAAAGTTATATACGACATACAAAGTATGTCATTAATGTTTAATTTATTACTTTTTACAACTTTACCTGCATGCCGTAAATGATGCTCAACTTTCCACGGCATGTCATATAACAGCATTTGTGTGCATGCCGTGAAAGAGTTTTTACGGCATGCATTGCAAGTCGTAAAAAGTCAATTTTGTTGTAGTGAACTTCTATGTTTAACCAGTTTTACCAAACAATAGTTGATTATTTTATTTGCTCTCATTAGCATACTCTTCTTGACTTTTTAGGGTTTCTAGCTATGTACTGTGCATGTATCTTAACTTAATCCTTCTCTGCCGTATATGGTTGACGGAAAATTCTCTTGGTTACATATTTTTGTGGTATATATTATTTATTTTTAAGGAAAATTAGTCTAAGATCCCTACCTAACTTTTGATAAGAGGAGAGGTCCACAATAATATGTTTTGAGGGCTAAGGTCCCTTAACCTTATTTTACATTATAAAATACCTAATTTACCCTTCTTTATAACATAAGTTTGTTTAGATTTTGACAAACTAAATATTCTATTGCTGACTTCACAGTGGAGATTTTTGAAATTGACTTCGCGTAGGAGATTTCATAGGAATTTTGCAAGTGTTGCAGTGGACTTGACGATAGAGATTGCTACGATCATATAGGTGTTACAATGTGTTGATCGTCTAGGTTTTTCAATGGAGTTGAATCAGGTATGTTTTCGATAGAGATTTCACATGGATTTTGATTTTTGTTTTGAATTTTATGTAAGGATTCCAATTTCATACTAGTTTTTCGAGCATATTTTTGCATTAGGTTTTTGTTTTCAGTTTTGATCAATTTAAAAGAGAGGCTAACTCAGTGAAGTTGTTTATGATTTTTGGAGTTGATTTTTCATTCTCTGTCATTGATCAATTTTAGAGAGAGGCCAACTATGGACTCATCTTTTTCCGCACCCCCACTTTTCGAAAAAGGTTTGAAAAGAAGGCCTCACAGTTTGGATTCTCGCAGTTCTGAATCTAGTCTCACAAATGCAATGTGAAATGGATAAACACCAAAGAGTCTAAATTCGGCAAACCTTTTTGGAAAATTGATTTTCAGATAATGTCAAAATTTGACTGCTTTCCCAGATATAGAGTCAACACCTACATATTTTGTTTTGGGGAAATTTAAGAAACCCTGACTCATGCCAAAGGGCACATGTCTGTCATCACCAAAGTTTTCTCGGCTCGAGAACTTGGGTACGAGAGGGGAAGGTCCTGAAATAAGCACCCCCACTCGCCCGATCAAAGATCAGCCTCTACTAATCATGGTATGTCACTTTATAAGCATTATGTGTTCTTGTTCCGGTTATTAAACTAGCTTAACTACGTGACACACACAAGCAAGTATAGACTAGTCGCAAGACTTGGAACAATTCAACTCATGTTTGTTTGCGAAAATGGTTTGAATTTGTCACCCTCAAGTGGGCTTAAAAAAAACGGACTTGCCACCTTAAGTGGGCTTAAAATATGATTTTGCCACAACAAAGAGGGCTTAAAACTCACAATGGTTGAATCATTCCAATTCAAACAACAAGCCTTCATTCTCAAGCATTCGAAATGCTTTAACATTAAAGCACATAGCCTCATGGCAAAAATGCTAATCATGGCAATATGGCAATCACACTCATGCAAGTATGCTAAAGCATAAAAACTTACCGAGTACTCCAAGCCAAAACAAAAACTAGTTAGAAAAATGCATGATCCTAACTATACGAGATGTCTAATACAACACATGCAATGATGTAACTAAATAGGCTCGCTACTAAATCATGGTATTTGCAACACTTTGATAGCATGTTTTGTAACACGTATTCAAAGAAGATATTGAAATTGCAATGCGGTTTGTATGATGCCGAACCTCGGTGCATACAAGACAAATGAATGGATGCAAGCATGCAAGCATAAGGTATGTTAATCGAAACATGTCCCTAATCTAACCATCAAAAGCGGTGAAATAAAAGGGAGAAAGACGCAAGGTTGGAAGACATACACACACGCACGCACACTTATTACAACATTATGCCCTCGCGAAGAAGGGTCCGAATAAATAAGCTAACTAGCTACGCTAATTAAGCTAAGTTATTACAACACAAAACTAATTAACTAACTATTCTAAGTTAATTAAATATTACAAAAATGAATTAATTAGCTAAACACTTTAACTAACTAATTACAAAGAAAGTAAATTAGCTACCACTAATGAACTAAATAAAGCAATTAAATGGCCTCGAGGGGTGAGGGATGCATGCATGCTCGACTTCTCCACCCGAAAATGCCACTATCTTGCCATTGCAGCCTCTGTTTGCACATGCTTGAACACCAACAGTGCTGCCGACTTCCAGAATGCCTCTGCTCCAACTGAGGAGCACACTTGTGCAATTTTTCATTGATGGCCGGTCGGCTACCATTGGTGGCGGGTCGGCTACTGCTGGTGGTCGATCGGCTACTGCTGGTGGCCGGTCTGCTACCCCTTCCCTGAACTTCTTTTTTTTGCTGCAACAGAGAGCAAACAGAGGCAAAGCGGTGTATTCTCAAGGAGTGTATGTACTGCTACCCTCCTTATCATCACACAAGCTCAAAGGAGTGTAGCTCTTGGCCCTCAAACCATCAACCAAGCATTTTCCATGCATGATGCCTAAGGAACCAAGCTTGTACAAGCTTAATAAATACACAAACAAGACTTAACAAGACCACCACCCTATCATATATGATCAAGGGTGATGGTGACCAAGGAAAATGGCACATTTCATCATTTTTTAGTATGAAATGTCCCATTTGCCTCGTGTTCAAATTAACGTCCGATCCGAACACATGCAATGCAACACAAAGATGCTTAATCTTGCCTCTTTTACTTCTTCATTTTTATTTACTCATTTTAGCTTACCAATCCATTCTTTAATTGATTAAGTCCAAGGTGAGTGTTCTCTAATGGAAAAGGTGTCAACCAAGGGATGATTTAAGGCAAGAGAGAGGTTATGTCTTTGGTTAGTAGAAACCCTCAAAAGAGGATTGAAACCATTAAGCACAAATCTCGATCTCAAGCTTAAACACAACCCGAAGGTTAACCAACCCTCAAAGCAAATGAAAAAGTGAAGAAGTAAGGGAGGTTGCAGATATTTAGGTGCTAGAATTAGGCATGAAAAAGCATTAAAACATGCAACCAAAATACACAAATGATGCTCAATGCCTAAAAACACTAAGCTAGTTAAGGAAATTACACCACAACTATGCAATACAAAGCTCAAAACCAACAACCAGCCCAAAACAGATGCAAAACAGTCCAAAATATAGCTTAAAACATTCTGAAATTAAGCTAACACAAGCTAGAATAATAGGCTAAACATAAAGCATGCTAAACTAGTAAGCAAGACAAAAGGAGGGGAAGCTACCTCCTCCACTTTTGGACTTCAAAACATGTTTTTATCCACTAAAATAGCTTTGAAAAACAATGTTTAAAAGCTTGGAAAAAGATAGCAAAGTGGTGGGAAACACAAGGGCAAAGGTCTCCAAAACAAGGTACAAAGAAGGGTTATCAACCCCCCAACCTTTAATGGCCTTAAGACCCAAGCTTCAGCCCAAAAACATAGAATTTTTATAGCCCAAAGTCAGCTGGAAAGCATGTTGCAAATGAAGACAAGAGTGGCTAAAACAATAAGCTAAAACATGGGATTGCACTACAACCATACAAAAGACTACTCATACAACACAAACAGCTCAAAACAGAGCTAAAGCAAATTTCAAATTAGAGGCAAAAAACATGCTAAGATTAAGCTACAAAATGCTAAAAAAACATACTCACATGTTAAGCTATCTAGGCATGCAAATAAAACACAAGGAGGGGAGGCTAACCCCTCAAATTTGGGACTTCAAAATAAGGTTTTTACCACTAAAAAACCTTTTAAAATTCAGTGGTTAAAAGGCCAAAAAATTTGGTTTGAATGTGATGAATAAAGGCATAAAAGCTTTAACAAAGGAGTCAGAAGGATGAACCACCCCCTAACTTGAAATGGCCTTAAACCAACACTTTTAACCAACAAAAATAGAGGTTTTTCCAGTTCAAAACCACCCCAAAAATAGTACAAAAAGATGACAAAAACAAGTATGAAAAATAAGCTTAAAGGATAAAGGTTATACCTCTTAAAGCCAAGCACACTTTAGGCACAAATGAGACCCCAAATCAAGCTAAAATTACCTTCTAAAGCTCAAAGAAGGTCCCAAGGAATCTCAGCCCAAAGATAAGCAACTTTGGTTAAGGGTTGATAGGCAAACTAGAAGTGTATCTCTACTTGTATGCACAAAAGGGCAAGAGAGAGAGAGAAATCTAGAGAGAGAGGATTGTAGAGAGAGAGAGACTTCCAAATCTTTCTAACCTTGAAAACAATATAGAATGGCCTCTATATATAGAAATACAAGAGCCTTGGTTGAAAATATTTGAAAATGGGACAGCTGGAGCAGTGTAGAGCAGCTGGAGGAGAAATATCTACAAAATCTGAGCTTCGTTGACCCCTGTGGCCGACCAGCCACCATTGGTGGCCAAAAAGGGTCACTCTTGGCCGACATATGGCCGTCAAACTCCATTTGTGGCCAACACATGGCCGACAAGCTTCACTGGTGGCCGACAAGCAAAAACTAGTTTCTAGCCCTGACTTCAAACAGGCATATCTCCCTCATCCGGACTCCTTTTCAGGTCATTCTTGAGTCTAAATTAAATCCCCAGAAATAAGCTTTCCAATGGTGATATCCTCACATCAAAATTCCAAGTGTACAAAAAGACATTCCTCTTTTAGTGAAGGCTACTCATTTCCAGCTTAATCGGATTGATGCCTAACTTCTAACAACCATATCTCCCTCATTCGGACTCAGCTTGAGGAGATTCTTGAGTGTAAAATGAAGCCCCGGAAGTATTCTTTCCAATGGTGGTAGCTTCATAGCTGAAATCCAAGTGTACAAAAGGATAGACCTGATTTAGTGAAGGCTGCCCGGTTCCCTCTTGACGGTTTATGCCCAACTTCTTCCCTAACTAGGTTTCTTCTCTCTCCTCTAATTTTATTCAACTCCAAACCTTTAAACAAGATGTTTTGAAATATTTTTCAAAAAGTTTACCTCTCTTTCATTCATTTCCACTTTGTCCTTGCTCAGTTTACCGAAAAGTGCAACATTTAACGAAATGCGAGCCTCGGAACATCGTAAAAACTTTTCAAAAATATTTTGAAAGAGAGGGTTTTAAGGTCTAAAAATCATTTTGGTCAAAAGTTTTTGGCCCAAAAAGGGGTTGTTATATTGGGATTTGAAGCTCCTCTTGCCGAAGAAATCAAACCTTTGCACTGCACAACTTTCATTCCCAAGTAAGCAATCTGTGGCGCCCAAGTCTTAAAAGCGGTCAAAAATGGGGTGTCTACACCAACTTGATAGAATTGATTTTGATTGTTGGAGTTCATTTTTCATTCTCTGTTTTTTGATTAATTTCAAAGAGAGTTGACAGTGGAGTTGATTTTGATGTTTAGAGTTCATTTTTTATGCTCTGTTTTTCATCAACATGCTTATCAATGATAAGTTTTGTTCTCTATTTTTTCAAACAAAAGAAATTTCTTTAAACCAGAGATACGTGTAAAATTCTTATCATTTTTTGTTCTCTAAGTTTTGTTCTCTATTTTTTCTGCACTTTTGTTGGTATAGTTCAGAGAAAATTGTAAGTTTGTTATTATAATCCAACGAAAATCACAAAGAAAATTATAAGTTCATATGGATATATTATTAGAAGTTTCTAATGCAGATAGAATCTCAGAGAAAATTGTAAGTTTGTAGTTCAGTGAAAATCACAAAGAAACTTGTAAGTTTGTAGTCCAATGAAAATCACAGAGAAAATTATAATTTGTTGTGGACATGTTATTATAAGTTGTTAGTTTTTAATTATTATTTTTCTCAATTGAATGTTTTGTAAGCATAACAGATCTTCTCTATGAGTTTCTCTACGTTTGTGTGGAATAGTTAGCATTTTTGTCAATTTGATGTTAATGTATTTTTGTTTTTATGATCTTGAAAGTGAATATAAGTACTTAAATTTCTCTAGACTTTTATTTGTAGTTCAAAGAAAATTATAAGTTTGTTATTCACTTTCAGTTTGTAGTGCAGAGAAAATATTAAGTTTGTAGTTCAAAGTGAATATAAGTTTTTATTTCTCTGAGCAAAGTTATTTTTTGTGTTTTTTCTTTCAATTTAGATGGACAATGCAGTGTTTTTTGTTATCTTGAAGGTGTATATAAGTTTGCAAATTTATCTAGATTTTAATATAAGTGCAATATTGCAAAATCACACAGAGAAAATTATAAGCTTGTAGTTCAGTGAAAATCACTAAGAAGCTTATAATTTCATAACAGATCTTCTGTGTGATTTATGTCTATGATTGTATTTAATAGTTAGTAGTAAATTTCTCTGTGATTCTCTCTGGATTCATTAAGTTTTCTGTGATTTTATTTTTGTTATCTTGAAAGTGAATATAAGTTTGTAAATGTCTCTGGACTTTTGTTTGAGTCTAAAGAAAATTATAACCTTGTTATTATAATCCAGAAAAAATTATAATTATTAGAAATTTCTTTGGACTTTTATGTTGTTCTTGTGAAGTGTTTTTATATTGAACAAATTATTTTTCTTGTTTTTTCTTTTAGTTTCGATGGACAGTGCAGTGTTGTTGCTGTGCAAATATGGGAATGATACTATTGTCATTAATGTTTCATGTGAATTGAATTTTGAGGAATTGGTTGGCATTTTGTGTAAAACATGAGAGAATTTGAAACCTGAAACGATGTATATTTCATATTCTATTGTGGGCCATCCGAATTGTATGGTTTGAAATAATATTGATTTTCTGAATATGTTGAGGGTTGTTTGTGCACGTGGTGTTGATATAGTTGATGTTTCAGTTATTAGGTGTAGTACTTCTGATCAAGAGGATGAAGTGGGGTCTAATTGGGTAGATGTTGTGCACGGTGAATGTGATAGGCTGGTGGATATTGAAAGGAATTCACTCTCTAAGTTTTGTTCTCACTAAGAAAATGTGTTATTGTTAGCTGGTTGGCAAAATAATATTACGAATGTTGGACAAAGGTTTGAGGGTGGTGTGGTTGAGTTTCGTACTGTTTTATGCAAGTATGCTATTGAGGTTGGTTTTCAGTTTATGTACGTTAAAAATGACAAGCTGAGGGTTACAGTAGAATGTGAATATAAGAAATCAATTGGATATATGTGGCGTGTACATGCTTCAGTTGAAAAAACAAATTGGTTCTTTTACATAAGAACTTTGAACAGTGAACATACATTTGGTGTGGCGGTTCATACTAGTAAACATGATAGGATGACTTACAGCTTAGTTTCTGGGCTGATACTTGAAGAGGTAAGTGCAAAACCTTTGACTCGTCCAGTGGATGTTGTCAAAGAAATGAAAGACAAGTATGGGGTCTCAATCAGTTATAACTGTGGTTGGTTGGGGGTTGAAAAAGTAAAATGTAGTACATATGAGGATTCTTGTTTTTCATATGATCAATTACGGTGGTATTTTGATGAGGCATTGAAAAACAATCCAAGTAGTCGTTTGAGTTAGATTTTGAAGATAACAAGCGTTTCAAAACAGTGTTTGTGGCTTTTCATGCATGCATTGCTGGTTTCAAATATTATTGCTCATTGTTGTTTCTTGATGGAACATTTTTGAAAGGACAATACAAAGGAGTTATGCTTGCTATGACGGGGAAAGATGGAAATGAAGGTAACTGTAAATATATCTAATTTTATCTAAGTGTGTGATTTTCTATACATGTAGGAATTGAGTGAATGTGATTTTTCTCCGTTTTGGCCACTATGTGAATTTTCTTTGGTTATGACCATCTGTGTGAATTTTCTCTAGATTTTGGTCAGTGTGTGAATGTAGACATCCCATTTTTGACCGCCCACAAGACTCAGACACTTGGTTCAACGCATTCAATGATGAAAGTTGAATTATGAATTCGCAGCGATTCAGAATCAATCAAGCTTCCGAAATAACCTCACATCTTCCACATTTACCGTGTTTAAACTCATGAGTTTCATTTTTGGACCATTTCTCACCCTAACTGAGTTTGAACCAAAAAAACAGGGGAGGCCATCAAGGCTCGGCCGTACATTGGTGATGGCCGGCCGTGGCTATGAAAAGTCGGCCGGCCTTCGATGGCGATAAACACTATTCTAGGTGAGAGGCCGCCAACTGTCCATTTTTGAATATATTTATCACCTTTCCAGCTCGAATTCTATAAAATCGAAGCTCTGGGATTGTTTTGAGGGTTGAAAAAGTATCAAGAAGAAATATATACACCTTGAAGCCCCTTCACCTCCGTCTTCCATTATAAGTCACCTTGAACCTAGCTTGCTTACACCACCACTACACACCCTATACAACCTTGTCTTACCACCCTAAAGCCTTTGTTAATCTCAAGGAAGTGTAATTCAAGCTTGAGATTGCATTGAAACCAAGTTTGAAACATCAAGAATAAGCTTGCTTCTTGGAAGGTATAAGCTTGCTCTCTTTTCTTGCTTTCATTTCTATCCTTTACTTCATCATTCTTGTTGTTTTGGTTGTTTTTGAGTTTGTTTGGAGTGTTGGAGTTGGCTTTGAAGGGTTACCAAAAGGATAGAAAGAGCTTGCTCTTTCTACACCTTTATTCATAACTCAAGCTCTTCTCCTTTTCACTCTTTTTCTTTGGTATTCATACTGATTTTCAAAGGTTTGAAATGGTTGAAAACCATGTTTTGAAGATTCAAAAATGGAGGGGTTAGCCACCCCTCCTCACCCTTGTTTACTAGCCTTAATGCTCATCTTTGTTGTCTAGCTTTTTAACCCCTTTTCATGCATGTTTCACCTCTGATTTGCATGTATTTAGGACTGTTTTGAGGTTGTCTAAGCTTTTTCAATTGTTTCATGCCTTGTTAGATACACTTGAGGTCTCATAGTTGGCTTACTTGTTGTTTAATATGCTTTCTTGGTTCATTTTACATGCTTTGGGACCTAAATTTGCTAATCAACCAATCAATCCATATCTTTCATTCATGAGAATGGTTTCAACCACTTGAGGTTACTTAATGCATGTAAGGTTGACCTACACTTAATGGCTTAATCTCTTCGGAGACTCATCGTCAACGGTGTAGTCTCCTTCTCATGTTTTGGGAGGACCTCTTGTTTGACATCACTTCTCATTTAGAGGACTTCAACATCACATTTGGAAAATGGATTAATGAATGGAAAAGGCCTAAAACAATTGGTTTAAAATTTGGATCAACACACCTAAAGAAAAAATGGTTTAAATAACTTGAACTTGACCGGACGTTATGCTAAGTTCCATGTATCAAGGGTCATCAAGCATTAATTCATGGTGTTTTTTATGTCCTTGAAGCATTGCAACTTTCCTTTTTGAGTTCATTCCATGACAAAAGGGAGTAGTGGTCCATTTGCATTATATTCATTGATTTTTGGTCAAAAATGACATTCAAGATCATCAAGCCATCATATCACTCATTGATGGTTTTGGAATCAATCCCAACCTTCTATTGAGGTTTTCTTGTGACAGAGAAGAACGGAAGGATGAACAGAGCTTGAAAATGCTCTATCTGCACTGATTTCACCTCAGAACACAGAAACAGAGTTTACACCAAATCAATGCACGATCGGCCCTTTGTAGGCCCAGCCGACCATTAGTAATGCACGACCGGCCCTTGGTATGTGGCTAGCAGTGCAACTTTGCAGAAACAAAGGCAGTGGCTGAAGGTAAAACAAAGGCAGTCTAGGGCAAACAGAGCAGCTTTCAGGCAATGCACATACAACCTCTATCCATCTTCCGTCATGCTCATATCAAATGCGTTTGGTTATTTAATTGTTTCATTAGCATAGTAATTGAGTTGTAATATTTAATTAGTCTAATTAGTTGTAGCTAATTAGTTGGTGTTGTAATATTTAATTAGCTTAGCCTAGTTAATGTCTTTTAATTAATTAGCATAGATAGTTAGTTAATTACTTATTTCAAGTGTTGTAATAATTAGTTTAATTAGCCTAATTAGCTTAGCTTACTTTAATTAGGTAATTAGTTTATTCATTTGGACCCTCCTTCACGAGGGCATAATGTTGTAATAATTGTGCGTATGTATGTGTATATCTTCTAACCCCACGTCTTTTCTCCTTTTATTTAATCACTTTTGATTGTTAGATTAGGGACATGGTTCGATTAGCATACCTTATACCTTATGCTTACATCAATTCATTCAGATACATGCACCAAGGCTCGGCGTATCATTCAAACGCATTGTTATTTTAATACTTATTTGAATACGTGTTTACCGCATGTTATCAAATCGATCCATATGTCATATTAATAGCCGAGCCTATTAATTTCATTCTTCACATGTGTTGCATTAGACGCTTAACATAGTTAGGAATCATGCATATTTTACTAACTCATGTTTTCCTAGCTCGGAGTACTAGGTGAGTTTTTACGCTTTAGCATACTCGCATGAATGTGAATGTTGCCATGACTAGCATGCTTGCCATGAGGCTATGTGCTTAAATGTTAAAATGCTTGAACACCTGTGGATGAAGGCTTGTTGTTTGAATTAGAACGATTCAACGAATGCAAGTTTTAAGCCCACTTTGTTGAGTGGAAAATGATGTTTTAAGCGCACCATATCTGGTGTCAACCGCAATCTTTAAGCTCACTTGAGGTGGAAAATTCAAACCATTTTCACAAACAAACATGAGTTGAATTGTTCCAAATTGAACAAACTAGTCGATACTTGATTGTGCACATCA
Source organism: Camellia lanceoleosa (assembly GCA_025200525.1). Lineage (NCBI taxonomy): Eukaryota > Viridiplantae > Streptophyta > Magnoliopsida > Ericales > Theaceae > Camellia > Camellia lanceoleosa. The sequence continues at coordinate 120,569 of JANUSC010000482.1, forward strand.
CATAGTAAAGCTAGCTTAATAACCAGAACAAGAACACATAATGTTTATAAAATATCATATCATGATTAATAGAGGCCGATCTTTGATCGGGCGAGCGGGGGTGCTCAATTCATGACCTTCCTCTCTCATACTAATTTCTTGAGTCGAGGCAACTTTGGTGATAATGGATACGTGGCCTTTGACATGAGTCATGGGTTTCCTAAATTTCTTCAAAATAAAATATTTAGGTGGTGACTCTGTATCTGGCAAAGCAGTAGCATTTTTTATCCTAAAATTAATTTTCCAAAACGATTTGCCAGATTTGGACTCTTTGGTGTTTATCAATTTCACATTGCACTTGTGAGAATAGATTCAGAACCACAGGAGTCTGAACTGTAGGGCTTTATTTCGAGCCTTCCAAAAAGGGGGTGCGAAAAAGTCGAGCTACAAGAATTTTCTCTAGATGTTTTCATTGTGTGAATTTTCTCTCAGTAGTTGGTCACTAAGTGAATTTTCTCTCGAGCTTGCCATTGTATGAATTTCTCTAGATTTGGCCACTATGTGAAGTTTCTTTGGATGTTGGCAATGTCAAATTTCTCTGGTTGTTTATTGTTCTAATTTTCTTTGCATGTGTATATCTAATATGCTTGTTCCTATTTGTTTTGTAGGTTTTTTCCTATAGCTTTTGTTGTTGTTGATGCTGAGAATAAAGACAATTGGTGTTGGTTCCTTGAACATTTATGTAAAGTATTGGGATTGCAGAGGATGATAAGTTTCATATCAGATCGACATTGTGGTATTGTGGAAGGAATTGCTAGGTTTTTCCCTAATTACTTTCATGGATTTTGTCTTGAACATCTAAAGAGAAATTTGAGATATAGGTTGTCATATGGAAACACAAATTTGGTTAGGGAAACGATTGTGTCCAAGTTTTTAGAATGTGCATATGCGCCAACAAAGGCATCATTTCATTTCAAGTTAAATGAATTAAAAAGTGAGGAAGGAGACATTGTTAGTATTTTCTTGAGAAGTTTACCATATGAAAATTGGAGTGATACATATTTTGAGGGGAAACGTTATGATGAGATGTATTCAAATGTTGCTGAGTCATTCATTTCATGGATACGAGAAGCTCGACGCTTGCCAATAACAAATTTGATGGACATGATACGATTGCAAATCATGAATATGAGGTCTGATAGAAGGCTGCTCTCTAGTGAATGGAATAAAGTTCTCTGTCCTTGTATGGATGTATTGGAGAAGGCTTTCATGGATGGGAGGACATGGAATGTGAGTTTATCTTCTGACAATGTCTTTGAAGTGCATTGTTTTCCTTCGGTTATGGTTGATCTTGGGTTGAGAACTTGTTCATGTCGAAAATGGGAAATAAATGGGTATCCAAGTCAACATGCTATTGCTGCTATTTTTAGAAGTAGAAAGAATTTGAATTCATTTGTTGAACCAATTTTTCATGCTGATATGTATCGTCATATACTCATTTTCGATTGGCCCAGCCCAACTATTAAAAACCTGTGTAGCATTGATGATGCTATGAGTTTACCTCCATTGAGTAAGAGACCACCGAAGGCCAAAGAAGAACATAATTGCTTCTCCGAGAGTTTAAAAGGGTGATTAAGAGAAATTTGCCAAAAGCGGAGAAATTTACTATGGGCATTGTTTTTATTGAAATGTGCATTGTGTTTTGTGTTTTGTGAGGTCAAATTCATCCAAAGAAATTTGCCAACGGTGGAGAAAATTACTATGCGTATTGTGTTTGTTGAAACATACTATAGGCAGTGTGTTTATAATACCAGTGAAATTCATCCAAAGAAATTTGCCACTAGCAGAGAAAATTACTCTGTGCATTGTGTTTTGTGAGGTCTAATTCATCTAGAGAAATTTGCCAATAGCAAAGAAAATTACTATATGCATTGTGTTTTTTGAAATGATTGTTTTTTACCAACACAGTGCATTACAAATTACATGATCATATAGGTACCCTCTTGGCACAATACAAGTTAAATTTCTCTCTGAAATTATGGTAACTTCATACCAGTCAAACTCATCCAGAGAAATTTGCTAATAGAAGAGAAATTTACTATGGGCATTGTGTTTGTTGAAATATGCATAGTGCTTTGTGAGGTCCAATTCATTCAGAGAAATTTGCCAATAGCATTGAAAATTACAGTGTGTATTGTGTTTATCGAAACATACTATAGGCAGTGTATTTATAATACCAATCAAATTTATCTAGAGAAATTTGCCACTAGCAGAGAAAATTCTTTGTGTATTGTGTTTTGAATTCATCTAGAGAAATTTGCCAATATCAAAGAAAATTACTATGCGCTTTGTGTTTTTTAAATTTGATGATTGTTTTGTACCAACACATAGCATTACAGATTACATGATCATATGTGAGTTTCTGGTAACATCATACCAAAGAAATTTTTGTAGACAATTTTCTCTGTGTGGATTGTGTTGACAATCACAACTTAGCATACGTTATAAAATAATATATATTTAACCATTGATGGCAATGAAATTTACATTAGCCAAAAAAAGATATATATATATATATATATATGTCAAACATCATCATTCCTTTAATGTATGAAAAATCAAATTGAAGGGTTATTCCTAATTACATTGTGTGCACTGTCTTCCTTTCACTAGTGTGCTTGCACTTTTATACTTTTGGTTCTTCTTCTGGTGGTATTTGAATTGGTTCTGTCCATGACCAGCCAACTTCGGTCACAAATCTCTCTATGATTTCTGCCTTCATTAACCTTACGTCTTGTGTCGACAATTTCAAGCTGATAGGTTCATGGTTGCTATATTGTCTCATTATGTAGCATACAAAGATGCCACAATCCACACTGCATACATATTACAGGTATAGTTAGTTTTAAAAAACATTCAAATTAGATTATCTTATTTATAGATATTGTATGAAACTTACAAATCATTGTCTTGTTGTGGAGCATTGTGGACATATTCAAAGTCATAATTTATGTTTTGTGAGTCTATCAATTTGAAATAGGGTCGTGATTATGCCTATCTTTCAGAGCAAGCTTTCAAAAAATTCTCCATATAATGTTGTTGTAAAAAAATAATTTTTAAATAATAGAGAAATTTACACACAAATCAATAGGATTCTATGAAAATTATCATCACATAAATATTATCATGGATCAGAGAAATTTGCACTTTCGTAACCAATTGTTTTGTATCTTTGATATATTTATCTTGTGCATCATCCCTCCTTGGCCTTAGTGAGTTGTAGAACCTCCATAAATTGTCTTGTTTATCCAAGACTAGCAAGGTCCAGTGATTTCCATCTGTTGACTTCTCATTGTCCCCTAGATTCATTAGGAAATGGAGGAACTTTAGTTCCTCCATGTCGCTTTTAAGATGCTTGTCAAATAATGAGACTCGAAGTTTGATTTTTGTCATCTTGATGAAGTTCTGCAATGAGATAATTAAAAATGGTTATGAAAAAGTTGAAATGACAAGAATTTATGAAATATACACACAGAGAAATTTTAAATGCACACAACTAGCCGTGAGAAAATTAGATTAGTGACACAACCGGCTTTAAGAAGTATCTTAACAAGAGAAAATAGTAAGTAATTTTCAGAGAAAATCAAATATAAGAGTAGTAACATACTAAGCTCATGCATGTGAAAAAAAATGAAGTTGGTTATTGTCCTTTTCTCCTTTGGTCAAGAATAGGATCTCTCAATAGCCATCAATGACATGAAAAATATCATTTATAATTGTGACATTGGTTTATAAAGGCTAATGAAACATTGCAGAGAAATTTTGATGAAAACTTACATTGTTGGCAATTTCTTTTTCCTTTATTAGGTTTCCAATATCTTCAAAGGTAATGAGATTAAACTCACTTGTTTAAATTAAAGCCCTACAAGATGACAAAGAAGGGATTTAATAGTTGTTAATGCAATAGAAGTTAGTAAATTGTTGTTTGTTATCTTCTATTTTATTTGTTGCACTTACTCGAGTCTAGACACATTTGATATGTGCTACAAGATGTCTTTTGCATGTTCTTTTACCAATTTTGAAACCGGTAGAGTTTGTGAAAAATCCAAGATTTTTTTATGCTTGTTGGTTGAGGCAAGACGTATTCATCAGCATCAAGTACTTCTTTGTCTTTAATGGTTTTCTCTTTTTGCTTTGCAGCTTCCTTTGAACCTTTAGTCACCTTCACAACTTTGGGATATTAAAATTCTGGATCTTACTGCTTTTCTTTCCTTTCTTTTGCCTTTAAATTCTTTATTATTGATGTAGGATCTTTTTTCACAGTAGACAGTGAAAATATCAGTAAAAGTTAAATTTCTCAAGTAATGTGATCATATTTCAATATGCAAATTTATTTGATTCAATTTTTTCCAGTTACCATAGACTTTTGTTTTTTGTTTTGGTTGTTCTTTATGTGCCACTTGTTCTTGTTGGGTTGTTGGTTGTTGTTCCATTTCTATTCCAACTATACACAATGAAAATCAAACAAGCTCAAAAATCAAATAAGCAAATAGACAGAGAAAATCAAATAAGCGATAAATCAATAGAAATAAGCACCGAAACTAATATGGTCGAGAAATTTAACTTCGAGAAAATTACCATTGATAGAGAAAATTGTAATAAATATAAATTTCTCGAGTTATGTTGACACATGGACATAACTTATGTGGTTCAAGATTTTCACTGACCTTGGGGTTGAACTTGTGTTGGTGTTTGGTAAAGTTGTGTTGCTAGTTGGACAAATAGTTCTTGAATTTGTTTATACAATCTAGCATTTTTAGTTTCAAGCTTTGAAATTGAACATCTCAACCATTGAATTGTTTTTTTGTCATCTTGTTTTTGAACCTCCAACATCCTTAGTTTCATTTGATTTGTGTTGTCTATTTCTTGAAGTTCTCGAAGTTATATGATGTCAAGGTTTTATTGCAATGTCCTTTTCTACAAGTAATTCATTCCAATTTCTCTCTTCTTCTATTTTAGATTTAGAAAGTACCTTTAGTCTTTGTAGATAAGCAATTTGGGCATCCTTCGATTCCTCAAATTCTTGAGGCTAATGCATTGTTGAGCCACAAATGCTATCATGATGTTGGTCCATCAGCTCATTATGTTCTTCTTCATCACTTTCCTCATTATTTTCTTCTTCCTCTTTAGATTCAGTGCCTCTATCTTCTTCTTCATTGTCTTCTTCTTTCTATTCATTTTCTTCTTTGTCTTCTACTTTTACTTCTTCACTTTCTTCTCTGGCTTCCACTTCTGCACTACTTGCTTGATCTTTTTCTCCATTGCTGGCTTCTTGTTCTTCTTTGTTGCCTTCTCCTTCTTCATTCCCTCATTCTTCTTCAGATAAATCTTCTAATGTCTCCTTGAATTTGACAATTGTCTTTTTTGATTCTTTCTTCTTCTTTTTACCAAGACAAAACTCCTTTGATGGGTTTTTAACTATCTCCATGTTATCTATCTGTAATAAGAAGCTCTTTTATTAGAGAAATGTCACAAAATTTATTGAGAGAAAAAATTCAAATAAGACAGATAAAATTCATCTAAGTCATACTAATAGGAAACAAACTTCAGAGAAAATTACAGACAATGAAATAATTTTATAAGTCTGAGAAAATTATGAAACCAACAACGTAATTTAGGTATCAAAGAAATCAATCAGGACATATAAGTTAATGTCACTATAATTGTAGTTAGAAAAATTTGGATTCTAGAGAAAATTCATTACAATGGCAGAAATAAACAGTATTAATCAAAGAAGCAACATAAATTGAAATTTTGAGAGAAAATTGATCTCAATCAGTCAAGGCACATAAGTTATGGGTCAAAGAAAATTACACACAAGGATAAATAATTTTATAGGCCAGAGAAAATTATGAAACAACCAATATAATTCAGATATTAGAGAAAATCAATCAGGGCATATAAGTTAATGTCTTACAATTGTGGTCAGAGAAATTTGGATTGCAGAGAAAATATATTACAATAGCAAAAATAAACCAATGGTAATCAAAGAAGAAGCATAAATTGAAAGTTCGAGAAAATTGATCTCAATCAATCAAGGCACAAGGAGGAAACAAACCAAATGTCAAAGAAATTTTGGAATTTCACTAAGATTTTAGTGGCGAGAAATCTAACCTCAGAGGTGCAAGAGAGTGGATGGTGTTTTTCGCAAATTGTTTAGTCAAACTTTGCAGTTCTACTTGGCACATCTTGGGAAGTCGTTGTGTTACTATCTTCTAAGTCAATGATATTCGCATATTCACATAACCAATAATCGTGATGGAAATTAAAGTAATTAAATTTTGCTAGACACACAAATTTGTAAGTATCATAAGCTGTAAATTTGAATGAAAATTATACTTATCAAGAATGCAATGACATATTCGTAACTTTTTCTGGAGTTTTGTGCAATGCTGTGATAGAATCGATCAATGTTGATGTGATTGCTTTTGGCCAATCATACTGCTTCATTGATTCAAGAGGTTCCATGTACTTTATAAAAACCCACCCTATTGAATTCCCACTTGTTGCAAAAAATAGCGTGAAACACAAGTACAAGGTAACAATGATTGTTACATCTTTGAAGTCAGTTGGTTACTGTAGACACCCCATTTTTGACTGACCTTAAGACCCAGACGTCACTGATTGAGCGCTTGGTGATGTTGCATATCGCGCTCGTCCAGGGGTTTCAGAGTCTCGGCCGTGAGCCTTGCCTCTAGACTTCCGGGCTTTTCTGTGCTTTGCCTCGGTTTGCGAACTGTGCTCGTTTTCTCTGCTTTCTTCCCAAAGGAAGGAGAGGTCTCAGATCATCTCTCGATGGTCAGGCTACATTTCGTGGTCGTAGGCCATTTTGCCCATTTCGAGCCTGTTCCGATTTTGAGCCGTCGAAAGTGCCTCGGTTCGACCACCTAACCACCTCCGTTTGCTCGTTTTTGGCATGCATCTTCTTTCCTTCCTTTTGAGGGACACTGTGGTCCGAGAAACCAACTTCGTGGTCGAACACCACTCCCGGTGCCTAACAGCTGATTTGGGCCTTGAAGCTGTCGGCCCCGAACCTTCATTTTGCATCGGTTTGCGTTCATTTTGGCGAGGACCTTGCTTCATCACCAGAAGGTCGTAGAAGGGTGGGAGGCCAATAATTGTTTCAAAGAACCAGTTATATTCCTTCATCGCCTCCGTTACCCGTTTTTCTCACTCGAAAGCCAGTATTGACCACCCTAAGGCCACTTTTTCAAGCTCTAAACCACATATTTGTGTTGTACACACTTGGGAGGCCACCAATATCATATGGTCGGCTAGTAATTGTGGTTGGCCCTTTTGAACCCCTCCTAAAGTGGCCTTTCTCTCCCCTTCATTGTTCCCAATTTTGACCATGGGGTTGTGTTGAGAACACATGGGAGGCCACCAATTTGTGGTGGTCGGTTAGTAATTGCACTTGGCCCTTTTGACCTCTGGCCGGCCGGCCATGGGGAGAGCCGGCCGGCCACCTGTGACCTAGATACTTGGCCGGCCTTGATCCTTGCAGTTGGTACATCACAAACCTCTATTTCATTTCCCCCTAGATTTTGTATCCGGGGGGCTGCCATTTTGGGGGGAAACTTGAATTGTTTCCCCCCCATTTTTCCCCTTCTTTTTGTCTATATAAACCCGCCTCCAGCTCTGGTTTTAAGGGTTAGAAAAAGTCCCTTTGGAGCCTTGTATTACATCTCCCTCACTCCCTCACTTCAAGCATCCAAACCTCCTAAACCTTGCACCATTTCTACACCATCACCTAGCACCACACCACCACTCCATTCTAGCAGCTTGGAGGACCTTTTCAGAGCTTAGGAGGCACCATTTCTCAAGCCAAAAAGCTGTCAAAGATTAGGCTACAAGGGTAAGTACATTTCCCCTCTTTTTTGGCCTTATTTTGATCAATACATTAGCCTCTCTTGCTTGCTTTTCTAGGCTCTGACCCTAACTAAAAATAGCACTATTTTGAGCCATTTTTCATGTTTGATTAAGGGCCTCTCACTGTTTGAGGCCTCCTCTTTGCACTTGCTTCTTTACCTCTCTTGTATGCCTATTTCTTGTGTAGTATTTTTGGCCTATATGT